>MU377109.1:0-103458 GCA_022495195.1 Xylaria digitata
AGAGTGGGGCACCCACAACAATATTGGCTTCGCCAATATTGTTGTTCCCACACCTTTTCCTTTCTAATACATCACGCGTTTTACTTATGAGAATTTTACACCCTTGACAACTCCAGTCATATTATTACTTAAACAATTGTTTAAAAAACAGTATAAGCTGTATAAAAAGCAATAAATATTGCTTGTTTTTTAGTACTAGTTATTACGTTATTAATAGTTTTAATTGTTTTAATTGTTTTAATAACAATTAAATAACTAGTTTTTAAACTAATTGCGCTAATTGCTACAATAATTTCTGTAATTGCTTTAATTATTATTTTAATATCTGCGTTACAAAAGATTAAATCGTTTTAAAAATTGTATAAAGCAAACAAATAAAAACGCGTTTAAATGCTTTGTTATTAACTTATTATTTAGGTGTTCTTTAGCAAGATCTTGCAAATCGCTTTAGATTTTTTCGATTTTGCGCATATATAATTTTAATAACTGTTTAAATTAAAGTGGCTTTAAAAACTGTTTAACCTTTAGCTTTATGCTGTTTTAAATTTAAATTATTATATTTTGCTAGTTCTTATTGTTTTCGCTAAGAATTTTTATAGCTTGTATATACTTAAGCTTCTTTTGTATATACTAAAGCATAGCATGCTTATTTTAATAAATATTATACAGTATAAGCTCTTTTTGCTTAAAACGCTTTATAGCTATACTAATGTTTATTATAAAACGCTTTTTAAATGCCTTTATTATTTTTTATAAGCTACTAGCGTTTATTATTGCTTTTTTTATTAAAATAACTTTGTTGTTTTATTATAGCAAAGCAAAGCTTATTAATAGGGTAAAAAATATTAAAACTATTTGTTTTTTATTTGCGTATCTTGTTTTTAAATCAGCTTTAAAAAAGTTTAAACAGTTAAAAAAAAAGTACACGTTTATAAAAATAACGTTTTTTTTTTTAATAACAACGCTTAAGTTATTTAAGTTGTTATACGCTAAATTAAAAGTTCTAATGTTTTTACGTTTAAGTTTGCTAAACTTAGTATTATTAAGTTTGTAATTTAGGTCAAAGCTACATTTAAAGCTTTTTTTGCAAGGTTAATTGTTATTATTATTTGATTTATTAAAACTAGAACTATTGCTAAAGCTAAAATTGTTTTTTTGCTAGTTTTAAGCTGCTTTAATGTTTTTGCTTTTGCTTTTATTTTGCTAGTTTTTTTGGTTTTGCAAAAGTTGCTTACTTTATAATAACTGCTAACTTTATAGTTATAAGTTTTATGCTTTTTATAAAAAGCATTTTTATATTTTTAAGCAAACATATTATTAAGTTAAGCTTTTAGTTGCATTTGCTTAATAGTTTTATTTAGTTGCGTAATAAAATGCTTAGCATATTTATACTAATATTTATATTAATAACTTTGTTATTTATAGCGTTAATAGCTTTTTTATGTTTTTTACTTTTATAGTACAAATATTTTATTATTTTGGTGTTAACTTTAAATTTTTTAAATTAACTAAGTTAGCTAATATCTGCTTTTATTATATTACTTTCTGTTTTTATTAGCAAGCTAGCTTGTAACTTAAACCTAGTTAAAAAGCTAAGCAAAAAAGCTTGTATAAAAAGGTTTAAAGCGCCTTTAAGTGCTTTAAATATAGCTGCAGCTATATAAAACTTGCTAAGTGTTTATTATATTTATTAAAAATAGTGTAAAATAAACTATAAATAAAAGATAAAATAAAATAAAATAGTAACCTGCGTTAAACTAGCTAAAAGAAATATTTGTTACGTTTGCTAAGGCAGAATATAGAAATATATTGCTAAGCTTATTTTGCGCTAAAGGTTGCCTGCAAATAAAAGCTAATACGTTTATACGTTTATATTACGTAATAACAAGCTAGCCAAAATCTGCACTTTTATTATTTGGCTAACAAAAAGTTATACTTATATTAACAGTTTTAAACTAGCTTTTAACCGTTTTAAATTTAACCAAAAATATAGTTAATGCTTGAAAATATTTTTAAAAAAAATATTAATGTTTAATAGTTTTTATAACAAAAAAAATGGGTTTGCAATAAGAATGCTTTACAACAAAATAAAATAGTTTGGTTTAACAAACTAAAATAAAAATAAAATAATTTTTATAATAAAACTTAGATAAAAAGCACTAATTTAATAAGTATTTTTTAAGGTTTAAATAAAATGTATATATATTAAATATAAAATGTAAAAAAAAAAAAAAGCCAAGACTTTAGGTTTTGGAAAAAAATTTAATTATAAACATGTGTACCAACTGCTTAGCAGCTGCCAGGCTGTCACAATAGCATAATAACACACGCGCCATAGCGTGTGGGGATATACCCCCTATGGAGTCGTATTAAAGAAAAAAGTAATTAATGTCACGGTCAGGTAATTCACGGAAGGCTTGGCTTCGCAATAAAATATACGCTATTCGTATTAAATCTAAGTATAAGAAAGAAAAAAAGAAAAGTGAAAAATGTGTGTATGGGAACCATACACTAGTATGTGTGGTGTGTGGGGCTGTGCTGCAGGCAGCATAGCCACTATACCGTCACTACCCCCCCCTAAAAAATAAAAAAATAACTTGTCCGCAAGTTGAACAGCAAAACTTTAGCGATTGCTTTTTAATTAAAAAAAAAATAACCTCAGGTTTCTACTTATACAATTGTAGTCTAGGCCTTTATTCTATTGTGCCATTATACAAATTTTTTTATATATTGCTTGTTATTACTTGCCTTCTTTAATCTACCTTATAAATAAAGTCCTTTACTACCTTTTCTTACTTAATTAATTAATTAGTTAATTTATTATATATTTTAGCGCTTTATACTCTGTTGCTCTTATTTTTAGCTTTAAACTTTATTATTATTTGCATATAATTTATTAAAATTATTGTTTTTTGCAGCAGTTAGCTATACATTAAGTTTTATTAGTAGCCCAAAAGCTTTAAAGTTTACATTATAAAACTCTTTTAGCAGCCTTGCGCTATTCTTAAAGTTTTTCATTAAATACCACTTATTATCAATTTTTTAGCCTTTTTAATATATTTAATATTACAACTTATTATAACAAAATTTAAAAGTTATAACCTTTTTTATTACAAATTTCTTTTTTCTTTTGCCTTTGTTGTTAAACTTTATAACTTTGCTGTTTAAATTCTTTATTTCCTGCCCCAAAAAAAAGTTATTAAAATACTTTTGCAACTAGTTTGCATAATAGCAGTTAAAAGCTTTTTATAAAAATAAAACTTCCAAAAAAAAAATATTATTTTTATAACTTTAAATCTTATACTTTTGCTAAATTATAAAATAGTTTAACTTATTTAATAGTTTATTAATTTTTTATAATTAACGTTTTTTTAAAATAAAAATATAATTTTTTACGTTAAAGTTAAGCTTATAACGTATATAGTTTGCTTATTAAATTATTTAATTTTACGTTTAAATTAAATATGCTTTAGCAATATTTATAAAGTTAATAATTTTTTTAACTTTATTTTACATATGCTTTTATAACTTTTTTTTTTTGCCTAAAAGTTTTAGCAATTTTATTTTTAATATTCTATTTTTTTAATTAAAATAAAATAATATAAAAAAACCTATTTCTACTTTATATAAAGCCAAACTAATTAATTTATATAGCAATATAGCTTAAACATAGTTTATTGCCAAAATTCTTTTTAACTAATTGTTTTAATAATAGCTTATATATAGCTACAGCTATTAATCCAAATATTTATTTATAATTTTTGCTTGTTTAACTGTTTTATAATAACCAGCAAATGCCAGCTTATAAGTTATTCCTATTAACTTATATAATTTGTTTATAAAAGCAAATATAAACTAAAATCTGCAGTTTAAAATAATAGTTATAAAAACGTTAAACACATAAAAAAAGCTTTTGTAATACATTTTTGCAGCATTTTCTAACGTAGCTTGCATAATGTACAAAACAATCCATGCTTTTTTACCTAGCTTGTTTATTATAATAAACGTATTATTATATTTATACTTATTTTTTAGCATCTGTTTAAAGTTTATTATTAAATGCTGCTATATACAATTAAATATTAACAATAAACGCAGCTTTCCTAAAGTCTTGTTTTTAAGCACTTTTACAAGTTAACAGCCTAAGCAGTTCAATATATACATATTGCAGTTATTAATTAATTTAAGCTACTAATATCGCTAAAAAACCAAGCTGCAAATTTTTTTTTTGCCCGGGTGCGCAGTTAGCATACAATTATACGCCTTTTTAATTAGCCTAATACAAAAATAAAATAAGTTAAATATTATTAATTTACTTTTATAAGTAATAAACTTATTATTTAATGCTTATAAGTTGTTTTCTTTATTAAACTTAGCCTTTTAACAATAAATCTTTATACCTAAATTAATACAATTTTTATATAGCGCTTTATTTATTAACTAAAAGCTTATTAATATTTTTATTTTAGCTTAAAATTAAAACTTAAAAATTATTACTGTTTTGCTAATATTTTATATTTAACTAAAAATAGCGCTATATATAAGTTTAAACAAAGTTATATAGCGCTACGCCTTTTTCTTTTTTTAAACAGTTTATAAGTTCTTTTATTTTTAAAATATTGTATTAGTTACAACGTTTTTTTTATTTAAGCAGTACGTTATTAAAAAGTTATATTTAAAAAATAGTATAACTTATTTAGCTTGTTATAAATTTAAATATTGCTTTTTATTAAAATGTTTAAAAGTTTTATAGTTAATAATAACTAAAAATAACCTAAATTAAATACTAATTAGTTTAAGGCGCTATTTTTTTAGTACTAATGCTATTGCTAACATTTCTTTATTAAAAATACTATAGTTTAATTTTGCGTTCTATAAAATCTTAAAATAAAACGCTATAAAATGCTAAGTATTGCTATATAATTATAATAGCACCTTAGCTGCTACACTATTTAACGCATTAGTTTTTACTTTAATAAATAAACTAAAATTAAAATGTTAAAGTATAAAAATTATAATTAATAATAGCTTAAGCTTGCAAAAAGCTTTATCACACTTATTAGTTTATTTAAAAAACACGCCTTTTTTTATTAAGCAGCTAAAAAAAGCGGCTACCCTACTATAGTTTTTTACAAACTTTTAATAAAAGTTATAAAACCTTAAAAACAACTGCACACTTTTTATTAAAGTAAAAGCCTTTTAGTTATATACTATACTAATTTTCGCAAAATCTACTCTTATGCTTTTAATTATTATAATATACCTTAAAAATTTAGTTTTAATTATATAAAATTCAAACTTTTTTAAGTCTGCTTATAATCCTATGCTATATAACCTTTTTAACACCTTTTTAACATAAATATAATACTTATTAATATTATTTAAATAAATTAAAATATTATTAACGTATACATTACAAAAATTATTTAAATAATTAAAAAAAATATTATTAATATATTGTTAAAACATAAATAAACTGTTTATAAAACTAAACAGTAGCACACAATAATAATATATATTATAACAGGTTTAAAACGTAATAAAGTCTTTATAGCCTGGTTATACCCATATGCAATAAAAAGCCTGCTATATATTAATTTTAATAAAGATTTTAGCCTTAGCAATATAAGTCAGTATCTTTTTAATTAAAAATAACAAATATTAATCCTTTTTAGTTAGCTTATTTAATTTGCAGTAATCTATATAAAAACGCAGGCTACTACTAAACTTTTTTATAAATAAAACAAAAAACGCAAATAAAACATTATTAAATTTAATAAAACCTTTTTAAAAGTTGTTTATAAAGTATTTTTTTACAGCTTTTAGCTTATTTAATAATATTTTATACAAAAAGCTATATCCAAAATTTTTTAATAACCTCTTTTTAACAAACTTAATCTTATAGTTTATATATAAGCAATAAAATAACAAAATATTTAAGTTAACCTTGCTAAAAGTGCAAAATAAATCATAATACTTATTAAGTATAAGTTTTAGGGCCTTTCTTTTTAGTTTTTTACTTTCGTTTTTTAAAAAATTTTTGCCCTTTTTTTCTTTTTGTTGCTGTTTAATTAGCTTGTTTACTTAGTGCATACTAATTACTTATATCTTATTATACAGTTTGTTGCAGCATACAATGCTTTTAAAAGCTATAGCACTAATAATAAACATATTAATAAACATTCTTTTTTTATACTATCTAATTCTATTATACCTCATTTAGTATTAACTCTGCACGTTAAACTGCCATTTAATAAAAATGTTTTTGTTTTAAGTTCGTTTTACTTTTTTTTGCTTAACTATAAATATAAAAAATAAAAAAATTGCGCCGTTTAGATTACGCTTTATTTTAGCAATATTCTTTAATATAAAGTTACTTTATTATATAATAAAAACAACTTTTAGTTAGCTTTATCAAAAGTTGTTAGCTAATACAATCTTTTGTTATTTCTTTTTCTTTTTTATTTTTTTGTTAAGCTTAGCATTCTTTCTCTTTAAATTTTATTAATAGCTAAAATGTTTTAACTACAAATCGGCCTTATTTATAAAAATATAATAATCAAAGTTATAATTAGCCAATAAACTAAGCAAAAACAAAAGTTTGCGCTATTTATAATTAAACAAAATATTATATTTTTTAAACTACAGCTTTTTAAAAATAATATTATATTATATATTTAAAACAAATATTAATATTTATTAAAAAGTTTGCTTTTAAATTTTAAAAATAACTTTTAAAGCTTTATAAATATTTTAATTACTTTTGCTATTATATTTTACTACGCTATAAAGTTTAAATTATATAATTATATATAATTGTAGCAAACAAATAATTTTAGCTATAAGTTATATGCTTATAAATATATATAAACTAGCTTCTATATTTTTAAAAAAGTTATTAGTTATTAAAAAAAATTTATTATTGCTTATTATACAAATGTATAAAAAAGGTTTACTTTTTAAATACTTATTTGTTATATTTTTTTCTTTTACGCCATATTTTTAAAAAGCACTTTTTAAGCAAAAGTTTAACTTTTCTAAAGTTATTCTTTTGCTTGTTTATTAGCTTTATTTTTTTTATTCTTTTTTTTAGCTTTTAAAAAGTTTAACAAGCTATATTGTACCAAAATTACAGCTATATAAGCTTCTTTATTATTAAACTTTTTAAAACAATTTTTAGTAATATGTTTAAGTTTTTTGCAATTAAAACATTTTCTTTTTAAAATTAGTTGTTTCATTTCTGCAAAAATTAAGTTGTACACTTTTATCTTAAAGCTGCCCAAACTAATACTAAAAATGCAAACAGGGCAATTAACAAATTAAACCTTACTAATAACGTTATTCTAATTATACAAAATAGTTTTTACATTTATAATATTAATATTTTTGGCCTTACAAGCTATATTACATTTCTTATTGCCAGCGTACAAATAATAAGCAATCTAAATAATATAACAAAAAAACTTGTTATAAATATTATTTTTAAAATATTTTAAAAAAATCTTTGTAGCTAAACAAATTAAAAAGCAGTTTTTAAACTTTTTTCTTTATTTGTTTTTTTAAAAGCCGGTTTAGCTAACAAAGCAAACAAAGTTGTTTTTAAATTTAACAAATTTGCCAAAGCTATAATTGTTTAAATGCAGCTTCTTCTACGCTTTTTTAAACTTTTTAATAGCGTTAATATTATAATAATAGTTTTAAAAATATTGCAGCAAAACCTTTAACATAACAAATTGTTTAAAATAAATATTTGCTAAATACAGCTAAATATTATTAGCTACTTTGCTACTAAAATAAAATTTAATATTAGTTATTTTAGCTATATTATTAGCAAACCAGTTGTTATTAATTATAAATTAGTTTTTTATTTCTTTATACTATATTTTAAATCTAATTTTTTTTTTTTTTTTATTATTAAAAAAAGTAAAAACGTTAACTTTGTTTAACTAGCAACTAATGCTTTTAGCGTAGCTTACAAAACTAAGTATTATATAACGCAATAAAAAATTAATAACTTGCTAGTTTAATTTAATTAATTAATTAGCAAAGCAATTACGCTTAGTTATAGCATTGTTAAATTTTTTAAAAAAGCAGTTTATTATAGTTTTGCTATTAAATTAAGCAGTTAAGTTTGCTAAAAAGCTTTTGTTTTTATTAACAGTTTATAAAATCTTTAATTGTTTAATTTCTTTGTTTTTTTTTTAATATAAATAATAGCTTTAATTAATAAAAATATTAATTTAAGATCTGGTTTGCATTAAAAGTTTGTATAAATTATAAGTTTGCTAATATAATGCTTATATAATAAGCATACAAAGTTTAAACTTTAGCTAAAATATCTTAAAGTTGTTAAGCAAAAATTAAAATTTAGCTTAGTTTATAAATCCATTAAAGTTAGGCATATACTTCTTATACTCTTTATTAAAAGCAGTAAAAAAAAAAGCAAAATTATTTTTTTTTAAATATAACGCTGCTAACTTTTTTATTAAATTGTTATTTTTTATATTAAGCATTTTAAAGCTACTATAATATTATTTTTTGCTTGTTTTAAAAGCATTTACTTAATTAATAAATTTTATAGTATAATTATAAAAATCTTTGTTTTTAAAGTTATTTTTGTTATAGTCCAGCGTTATAATCTATATATATAAATATTAAATCTTAAGTAAGAAAAAAGATTGCTGTTGCAATTTCATTTATAAAGCCTTACTATTACAAAAAAGGCTTTGTTATAGTTTTATTATCGAAAATCGCACCTTTTTGCAAACTGTTGCCTCAAAAGCGTTTTTTTCTTCTAAAGTGTGTGGCATAGTTAATTCGGTTCAGTTAGTTAATTAATCAGTTAGTTAGTTAGAAATATATTAAAAAGCAGTCCTAATGTGCTTTATAAATAAATAAGTAATATTTAGATTGTTACAGTTAGATAATTCACAAAAGGCTTAGCTTTGCAATAGAATATACGCTATTCGTATTAAATCTAAATATGAGAAAAAAAAAAGGGAAAGTGAGAAATGTGTGTGTGAGGACCACACACTAGTATGTGTGGTGTGTGGGGCTGTGCTGCAGGCAGCACAGCCACTACACCGTCACTATTAATTTAAATCTATGCGCGCTTGTTATGCTTAGTTCTAGAAGTTGTAAAAAAATGCAGAAGCTTATGCCGGCCAAAATTTTTTAATAAATATAACAGAAAACAAGTCTTACAACTAATAAAAAAGTAGTTGTTTTTATAAAAAAAACATAAAACATAAGAATATTTTTTATTTAAATAAGCCTGCTAATTATATATTTTTATAACATTACTTTTTTTATTAAATTTACTTATATTAATTACTTTAGCCTTAAAGCTAGGCCGCAAAAATAATAAACAAATTTATTATACAATATATTTAATAAAAACCAAAATAGTTTATTAATGCTGCATAACGCATCCCCCAATTGACTTGGCCACCCTTAGAACCCATACAAAAATCGTCTGTGCTTTATCACGTGATTAATTAATAACTTTACGGGTTTTAGCTCTATAATAAAATAAATTATACAATTAGATTCGTAACTGAAAAAGGAATTCAATGATATATTCCTTTTATTTATAGCTATTTTATTTATTAAGTTATAAAGTAGTACGCTAAAGTAAGCGCTAAAATAACCCCTGCTTAGCGCTCTATTAGCGTATTGCTTAATAACTCGCTTAATAAATTGGTTATAAAATAAACAAAAATATTATTGAATTCCTTTTTTAGTTGCAAATCTAACGGTATAATTTATTTTATTATACGATTAAAATTGGCAAAGTTATTATATTGTTAAATTGTATACATTTTTATATATACAATAATCTTTTAAATCTTTTCTATTTTTTAAAACTGTTATAATATAAATATAATAAAAAGACTTGTATATTTGGATTCCTTATTTAATTACGAATCCAATAGTGTTTTTTTTATATTTTTACGATTTTTATTAGTAAAATTATTTAAAGGTTTATATATAATATTATGTAGTGGTACATAGCAAGGGGGTGGCCCATTCAATGGGGTGGCCAAGTCAATTAAGGGATGCGTTATATAATAAAAATATTAAATAAATATATTTATATAAAAAGTATATAAGCCTATGCTTTTTTTACAATAATAAAAACATTTAAAATATGTTGCACTATTAATTTCTGTATATATAACATGCCTGGCTTTTGCTTTTGCTTTTAATAGTAGTTGCTAGTTAAACAATTTTAATCGGCTTAATTTAGTTATATTAAACTATAAAACAATAAGTAGGTTGTTGTTGTAGTTTAATACGCTAAAAAAGCCTTAACAAAGTTCTAAAAAAAGATAATGCTTTTTTTGTACGCGTTAAATTTAGCCTTTATAACGCTGTTGTTATTAATATACTACTTTAGCTTAAAAACAAACTTTTGCACTTTGGCCTATAAGAACTACAGGTTAGTTTTGTGCGCTAGGCAGTTCTGTTCTAACACTTTAACAAAAGCGAGCTAGCAATGCTGTAAGCATAGCTGTTAAAAGAATTAAAGCCTAGCAGCTATAAAATAAGCAACAGTGTTATATCCGCAGTTTTTTACTAGCGCGTTAAAGCCTAATTAGATTGCTTGCGGCATTTTTTTAAGGCAAATGCAGTTAAAAATGTAAAAAAACTTGCGTATGTCGAAGGTTGCGCGTTTTTTTGCTTTAAGCTTTTTTATAGGTAGCTAACTGTTGCTATCGCCATTTTTTTTTTCGATTTTAGGCTGCGCTCTGCTATATTTCTTAAGCTGGTTAAACCTTTTTTTGCTAGCTATAAACAAGCGTATTGTACAGTTAAACTTAACGTTTAGCATAATTTCTACGCCTGCGCTTACCTGCTAAAAAAAGCTGTGCGCGCTAACTATAGTTTTAACTAACTTTAGCTTAGCATTTAATAGCACGCAATATATAACCTTGTTTAGCTGGTTAATGTTTTACGTTTAAGTATAGCCTTTCCTTTTTTTTCTGCCTTTTTTAAGTTAATAAAAAGCTTTAACGTTAGCTAAAGCGCAAACAAGCAGGTAGCTAAAGCTGTAAATATTAACTTGTTTATATACAGCTTTAATAAAAGTTCTAAAAAAATAGCATACTATATATTTAAACCTAAGCCTTAACGCACTGTTAGCTACAAGCTTGTTAACAGCTAACTGTTTTTTATTTTAGATTGCGCAGCTTTGTTTAGCAGCGTTAAAAAATATCGGGTAGTCCGCCCGCTATAGCTGCAGCATTTTGTGCGCCCCTTTTTCTCAGTACTGTTTTTTAATTATAAAGTTATAAAGTTTTAACGTTTACTTTTTAAACAAATCTTTTTTTTTAAAAAGGTTAAATAAGTCTGCAACAATTACTTTAACTGCGTTTGCCTTATCGGGCGCAGCATTAAAATACTGCTTAAGCTTTTTTATGTTAATAAATATTACTTTTCTGTTGCTTTTTGCGCCAACTAGCTAGAAGACCTAGTCCGTTTTAAATGCAAGCTTTTTATTAGCTAACAGTAAGTATTATTTATATATAACGCAAATAAATAAAAAGATTTAAAACAATAAACCTAGCAGCTAAATAAAAAGTAGTATATTTATTGTTAACAATAAATATATTTGTTAGTAAGCTATTTGTATAAAGTAATAAATAATAATATAGTTAGGTGCTATTTTTAAAATCAAGTTATTATAAAAGCTTTTATACCCGAGCTGCTTATAGTAACAAAAGGCAGCAAGCAATTAATATTTTTTATAATATTTTTTATAGCAACTTTTGCTTAGCTTATTTTGCTAACTTATGTTAGCGCCTTTATGCCTAAGTATTTATAAGCATTTATAATAAAATCTAGCATTAGTAGATTTATTTAAATTTTATAGCCTTTTTTATTTCGATAAAAATATATTTTTTATATATTTGTTACTATAATATATATTTATTGTTATAATTATATATATTTATGGTTATAGCTGCGCGTATGCTTAAAGCAACTTTTTAAAACAATTATATATTTATTACAACATAAAGTTAGCTTTTAATAAAACAATTTTATTTTTTTATTTTTTTAACAACTGCTTGTTTAACTATTTGCTATATTATTTATTTTATTGTTTACATTTTTGCTTAATACTAAAACATAGTATTAGCAATATGCTTTTGCATACATATAAACTTTGTAATAGCACTTTTTAAAACAGCTTTAAGCTAAGCCCGCTTATAACTAGCAGCGCTTACGCGCTAGCTACTTTTTTATACCTTAACCCTAAAGGCATTTTTCAAAATAGCTTTAAAACAAGCCTGCTTTTAACTTTTGGCAGCGCTTACAGGCTAGCAACTTTTTTACTGCCTAATTTTAGTTTAAACAAACCAGCCTTTAGCTTAAACAAGCTAAATAAGTTGTTAAAACTTATTAGCATATTTAAAAACAAAAGCTTAAACCTACTATTTATTAAAAAAATTGAAGCTTTTTTAAAAAAAGCAAAAAAACCTAACTAAATAATGGCAACCATTTTTTAAAAAGCAGTTTGCTATTAAAATTAAATAAAGCAGTTTTAAATATAAGTATTTTTTATTTAAAACTTTGTTATTAATAAAAAGCTATAAAAAAGCAGGTATATTACTTTTGCTAACTGGTTTAAAAAGTTAGAAAATAACATGTATAAGAATATTGCTAAAAAGAGCTAAAAGCTAAAAAGCAAAAAGATTAAGGCAATTAACAGGCTAATGCTGCTAAAAGCGTTAAAACTGCGGTTTTAATACTTAGTTTAAAACAAATTGCGTAACTTGCTTTAAACTATACGCTAAAAAATAAGCAATTACAGCATTAGCTACTTGCTAGTTATAGCGCTAGCTAACATTTAAACTTATTATTGCATTACGCTGGGGTCTAAAAGAAAAAAAGGCATACAGCGGACGCTTTGCACCTAGTATACTAATATTGCAAGCTTAAACATTATTAAGTATTAGCAGCTTTTTAAATTTAAAATAAACGCAGCAAAAGTAAAGCTAAAGCTGCATAGCTTTTTAATTAACAAAAAGTTAATTACTGTTTTTATTAAAAACTTTAATTTTAATGTAGCAATTAGGTTGTTTAAGGTTAGCAAACAGGCTGTTAAACAGCTATTTTTTTTTTGTAAAAGCTGCGGATCCAACTTTAAACGCAAAAAAAGCTAACTAAAAAAAGACGATTAGTGTTAAGTTGTATACGTTTGTTTTTATTACTTAATGCTTTTATTCTATATTTGTTAGCAAACAGTTAAAAACAAAGCTGAACTAGCTAAATTAAACGTTGGGCTATAAAAACATTAGCTTATTTATTAACAGCGTGCTAAAAGCTAAAAGCGCGCTTTATGTTTAATACTGCTAAATATAGCTAATATTTAGCTTTAGTATAAAGCAGCTAAGAAAAAAAACAAACTGCAAATATTTTATTTAAAAACTAAGCA
This sequence comes from Xylaria digitata, assembly GCA_022495195.1. Taxonomy (NCBI): domain Eukaryota; kingdom Fungi; phylum Ascomycota; class Sordariomycetes; order Xylariales; family Xylariaceae; genus Xylaria; species Xylaria digitata. The sequence continues at coordinate 13,442 of MU377109.1, forward strand.
AACGCATGTATAAATTAAAAGTATAAATCAACAAGTGGCTTAAAATTAAAAAAAAGTTTTTAAAAATAAAAAAAAGGCTGGTTTTTTTTTAAGGCAATATAAAAAATTTTAAAATTTTAAAGCAAGTGCTTAAAAAGCGTACTTGTTTAAAGTAATATAAAAAAATATATATTGCAAATGCTTGGCTATAGCTATGCTTTAAATAAGAAATATATAAACAAAAAAATTGGTTAAATAATATAAAGTTTTTTATATAACAATAAAAATTTATTACTTATTTTAGGTTATAATATTTAGCAAAAGAAATTATGCTAAAGCCTAGCGCGCCTTGCTTTTTTGCTACATTTAAACTATATATATCGCTTTATATTCTTATTAAGCTACTAGTTTAATAGCGTTATATATAAGCCTTTGCTAATATAAACGTAAATAAGCTTTTTATTATACGATTTAATAAACAGTTAAACAGTATTATTTTACGCTTTTATAAAAATATAGTTTTATATATAATTGCTATTTATTGTAATAAAGGCGTGCTTTAAACTGGGTATTATTTTTAAAAAATATTATATTTTAAAACATGTTTTTATAAGCTAATTAGTAGCAAGCGCTAAGCAAAATATAATAAAGCTACAATATTTATTACTGCATAATCTTGTTGTTAATAAAAGCTGTTAATTTAGCTAAAACAATATTAAATAGGTATGCAAACATTTATTTTTAGCGTATAATAATGTTAAAATGTTAAATACTAATATATTTATAAATTATTTAGCGCAACAAATCCTTAAGAACTAGTTTTTTACGTAGTAAAATAAAAGCAAATAACTTAATGTGGCCATATAATATAAATTAGTAATATATTATATTTTAAACACGCTAAGCCTACGCTTTGTTTTTATATGCATACTAATTACTTACAACATTTTAATAGCTTTAAAACAACAATAATGCTTATATATAGCTTTTTATATAGATATAACAAAAGTAAGTATTAAAATGATTTATTATATACTAAGGTTTTAAAGCGTTTAGCAATAAGTGTGCAGTTTGTATTTTTAAAGACTTTATTTGTTTATATGTTTTATACATTGTTGTTTTAACAACAAAATTGATTTATATTTAGTATTTATTATTTTATTTAACTTTTTATATAATTATATTTATAATTTAGAAAATCAACAGCTTATTAATACAGGTTTTTGTAAAAAGACTTTTTATTTACTTTTTTTTTTTTTACATTTTTGCGTAGCCAGGTCTTTTACTAAAGTTATTTTGCAGCATAAGGAATTAAACAAAAACCAAACGGCTAAAAGGACAACTATAAAAGCTGGCGCCTAAGGCAGCGCGCAGCAACAAACCTATGCGTTGCTTAAAAATAAGCTGCCTTACTTGCTGTAAAAGGAAAAAGAAGTGTGATAAGGCAAAACCGTACTATAAGGATAATATTTAATAACTTAAAAAGTTTTTTTAATGTTAATATAAGCTTAAATTATAAAAAAAACGTATTAATATATAAAAGATATCTTAAAGCTTTAGTTTTAAACAGCAGCTAAAATAAAACAAAAAAACGTAAACAAACCTTATTTTTAATTTTATATTAATATTATTTAATAAATTGTTTATAAGATTGCTAAAAGAACAAAAGAAGCAAAGTTTTATATATATTATATTTTGGCCGCTTTTTAAAAAGGTTGAAACAAACGAAGACTAAATTTTTTTTAATTATTTTATTGATTGCATAAGCAATATCTTTTTTATTTAAAGTCTAAGCAAAAACGCTTTTAACAACGTGCTGGTTACAAATGTAATAAATTATGTTAGGTTAATGTACTTTATTTTCTTTTTAGCAGGTAGCTATATTAACTTTAAAACCTTATATAGTAGCAATTTTTTTATTGCCAACCCTGGAATTAATTTTTTGTTTATAATATCTTAATTGTAATTTTATTACAAAACAGTTATAAAATATTTATATTTATAAAAAATAACAGATAAAAAGATGCTAAAAAAAGAAGCCAATTTAATATACTTTAGTTAAATATTATGCTTAGTAGCTTAAGCAGCGGTAAAAAGGTTTTCGGACAGTGTACACCAAATGTATTTCAAAGTTTATAAAAAGCTAATTTAGTACAATTTGTTATATTATTACTGGCCGGGCTATAGATTTGTTGTTTTTCTTGCTAAGTTTTTTTATTATAGAATATTTATAAACAGGCTTATTTAACACTTTAGCATAGGATTGAAAGGAATAGCAGCAAATGATTTAATATGCTAAATTAAAATCCTGCAGTCGGTTAAAGTTGGCAACAAGCTGTTGTATTATTTTGCTAACATTATAACTATGTAAAATAAAATATAAAACAATATAAATGCTAAAGCCTACCTGGTTAACAACGCATTATTTTGTTGCGCTATAAAAATCAACGTTGCAATTTATAAATAAACGCTAAAATAGCTAATAAAAAAGGGTTAATACCGCATTAACCTGTTTTATAAGCTGATGTTATAAATATATTTGTACCGCACTATTGCAATATTTTTGCTGCCGTAGGCTTTTATTACAGATATAGGCAACAAAACAAATTGGAAAAAAGAAACACTTATACATTCTAGTATTCTTTTTTTAATACTTAACTATGGCCTATTAAACAACAGCAACTATATAACCTTACAACCTTACGCTAGGCTTAATCTACTTTTATTAGTTATTTGTTTAGTTAACGCTGTTAAAAATTCTTTTATAATCTTTAGCTCTTTTAAGCCGAATAATTTGGCGCAAGCGGTGCTGTTAATACTTTGCTTTATAGTTAGTTGCGCCTTATTTACTTATGCGCAACAAGATTGCATTTACGCTACAGTTTGCGCTGTACAAAATTATATAAGCATATAAAACTGCAACTATGTTTAAGAGGTTTTAAAAAAGGTATAACAACTTATAAGCAAGGCTAAGTAAAAGAAGGCGTAAAATTAGCAAAGCGTAGCAAGCTAAATAAAATTAAACTTTACGTATGCCTAAACTTCAACAATAAATTATTTATTTAAAAGCTATAAAACAATAAAATAACTTAAATATATATTTTTTTAATAATAACAGATTTTTTTTTGTACTTTTTTTTGCTTTTAGTTTGTAACAAAAAAAAAATATATATATTATTAATTTTAGCATTAAATTAACAGCATTATTTTTTTTAATAATATATTTATTAGTTTTTATTGTTTATATATTAAATGTTGAATTTTAGCAAATATAAAAAATAATGCAGTTATTTTATTTACGTTTTAAATAGGTTTATAAAATAAAAAAAGTGGAGACTATAACTTATAAGCTTTAATAATAAAAGCAGCTATATTTTTTTAAACAATAGTTAATAATAAAAATAATAAAATAATAATATAAAAAGGTTTTTAGCTATATTGTTTAACTATTTTTTTATTAAATTTTTATTATATAGTATTAAAAACCTGTTTATAACAGCTAGATTATTAGTATAAGCAGCTGCTACTGTTAATCAGATTACCTGCGCGCTTATTTTTTTTTGCAAATGTTACCCTTGTTCTAACCAAGCGCCCGGCTTGCACGCCGCTTTTAATACAAGGCAAGCTAGGCCTTGTTATTATTACTGTCGTTATTACTGTTACTATCGGTGTCACGCCCTCCTCAGTCTAGTATTTGGCTTGCAGGCCGTCTTTTTTCAAACAGGGCAGGTTAGGTATTGCCTTGCCAACCGTTGTCGCTTTTGTTGCTCAACGTTATTCTAAAGTTAAAGACATACTGTTACAAACCAACAGAAAGACGGCCTAAAAAAAAGACCTAACGCGGTTATAGACCAGATAAAGGGCTGGATCAGGAGACAAGCTACAGCCAATCATAAGCGCAGAGGTCACGTAATAGATAGTTAAAATAGCTAGCTATCCATTGCTATTTAGGATAGTTGGAATAGCTAGCTATTTATTGCTATCTAAAATAGTTAAAATAGCTAGCTATTTATTGCTATTTAAAATAGTTAAAATAGCTAGCTATTTATTATTATCTAAAAAACATATAAAAAAAAAAATATTATAAAAATATAAAAAGTTTTTTTTATAATTAACATTAGTTTTTTTTTATTTTACTGTTTAATTTAAGCTTATAATTTAGTTTTTAAAATATATTATAAAAAAGTTAACCTTTTAACAAATACTTTTTTATAATATTTTTTATAACATTTTTTACTAAGCGTTACTTTTTTTTAGTTATATAGATTAAACAACAATTTATACTTATAAATAAATCAACTAACGTAAAAGGCTTACTTGTATAAAAAATAAAACTTGTTTATTATATTTTAAATAGTTAACTTTTTTAAGTGTTATATAACATTGTATAAAAATATAAAGCAAAATAGCAAAACTTATAAATTTAACTTTAAAAGCAATAACTTTTGCTTTAAATTAATTATAAACAAAAATCGATTAATTTAAATTAACAAATTAACATTTTAATAAACAAGTTAATAATATATAATATATAAACTAACAACTTAAAAATTAATTTAATAATGTATTCAAAATTAAATAATACAAACCTAACAAACTAAACAAGTTTAAAAAATCTTAAAAACATTTTAAAAAATTTTTAACTTAAGTTAAAGCTTATATAAAACATTATAAAAAAAATTTCTAAAATAAAAAAAAAAAAGTTTTTTATATAGTAAGATTTTTAGCAAAAAGTACGCTAAAATAATTTAAACTATAAATAAAAAAGTATATAAAAACAAAAAAAAATAATTAAAGCGTTAAAACTAAAAATATATTTAAAAATATAAATAGATTTGCTAAAGCTTTAATAAACATATATAAAAATTTAAAAAAAAAATAGCAAGCTAAACAGCAGCTGTTAAAAATTAAATAAACTAAACTAGCGTACAAATATGCAGCAAAGTTTTATAAACTAATATTATAAACTTTATAAAACAATAATAATATTTTAATAGCAATCTTTTGCAAAAAGTTAAAAAATTTAGTTTAAAATAAACTTTATAAAAATAATTAACTAAAAGATTTCGAAAAATATATAACTAAAGCAATTAAAATCGATAATTAATTGTTTAAAAAATAACAATAAAAAAAAAAACAAAAATCAAATTTTATAGCTAATATAAAACAAACTTAAAAAATATAAATAATAGCAATAAAAATATATTTAAAACTAATAAAACTTAAAGCTGTAACTATTATAAAGCATTTTAAAAAAAAACAAAACTAAATTAAATGTTTTAATTGCAAACAAAAAAAGCATTATGCAAAAAAATATAAAAAGCTTAAACAGTTATAAAATAAAAAACATTTTAAACCAACATAAATATTTATAATAAAAATTTAAACAAAATAAACTATTAAATAATAATAACAAACAAAATATATTAAAAAATATAAAACATGTTTAAAACTATATTAAAAATGCAAAATATACTTATATATAAAAAAATTTATATATATATAAAACATAAAATGTTTTTATTAAAAAAACAGCAATAACTATTATATTTATATAAATAAATAAATTATAAAAAAAAAAAAAAAATACAAAATTATAACTTTTATTTATAAAACTGCAAATATTAATAACAATTTTATAAACAACAATTAGCTAAAAAGTAAACAATATTTAACAAAAAAAAATTGCAAATATAAATAATATAACTATTAAAATAACTTAAAATAGCTTAAAAATGCTATAACAAAATTAATTTAACAAAAAAACATTTGTTATTAATTTATTAAAAACAATTAAATAAAACAAAAACAAGATCTTAAAACTATTTATAAAATACTATAAAAAAAACTAATAAGCATACAATAATTAAAATTAACAAAAATTTAAAAAATAAAAAAATCAGAATTGTTAATAAAAGCAAAAACTAATACTATTAACAACTTAAAAACAATTATATAATTTATAGCAATAAGTTATTAATATAATAAAATAATAATGCTAAATAAAAATTAGCTATTATTAAAACACAAAATGTATTACAAAATCTTTTAAACATGCTATATAATATATTAATATTATATTTATATAATAAACAAAATATAAAATTAATAATTTTTATAACAAATTAACTAAAACTTAATAAAAAAATTATACAAAATTAATAAAGTTAAACATTTATTATTTAAACATTAAAACTTAAACAAATATGCTATTTTTAAAAAAAATTTAAAACAAACTTAAAAATATATTAGTTATAAAAAAAAATTAAGATTATATACTTATAACTAATGTTAGGTATATATAATAAAAAAATCAGAAATTTATTAAAAAAAGCAAAAAGTTAAAGCTAAAGCTAGTATATAATAACTTACTTTTAAAAAAAAAAAAAAGTTATTTTTATAAACAGAAAAAAATTTAAAATAGCAAGCAGCAATATTTTTTAATATAATATTTAAAATATTAGCTTAAAATAATAAAAATAGCAAAAATAAAAATAAAAACTGATAATAAAAAGCTTAAAAAACAAAAAACAACAAAAAGCAGTTAGCATAAACTAATAACTGTTTTAATTAATTAAAAAGTTTTTATATGCAGCAAACATATATATAAAAATATAAATATTAATAAATATAAGCTATTAAAAAAAATAAATAAAGGTTTTATTTAATATAAAAGTTTTATAAGATTTTATTTTTTTACAATTTATTTAAAAAACAAAAATATTAACAAAGTTTAAAAACAATTTTTACTTATTTATAATAGTTAATAAAAGTTTTAATATTTATAACAATAGCATAATTAAATAAAAAACTACAAAACTTTTTTTTAACATTTATAATTATAAAAAAAAGCTTACGCTTAATATTATTAATATATATAGTTTTAATACAATTTTAAAAATACTTTAGTTAAAAAAAAATAATTTTAAAATAAATTAAAGCATTAGCCAGCTTTAATAAAATATGCTAAAAAGAAATTTAGCTTTTAATAAGCTAAAAAAAGCATTAAACAAATTTAAAAAAAGCATAACAATATATTTAGTAGTTAAAAAACTAAAAAATAAACAAAAAAATAACGTACTAAAGAAGTATATAAAGTTTGCTAACTTATTTAAACAACTAAAAAAAACAGGATTATTAGAATATAACAAATAAAATTACTATATACTTTTAAAAAAAAAATAACATTTAAAACATTTTTTTATATACAAAATAAGCTAAAATTAGCTAAAAAAGCTAAACTAATACTTAAAAAAGAATTTAAAAAAAAGATTTATTTAACTGTTACAATTTTTAGCAAAATACTTGATTTTATAAATATTAAAAAAAGTAAAAAAAAACAAAGAACTAAAATAAAAATTAATAATTAATTACTGCTATAAAAACTTTATAACGTAAAAATTTGCAAAACTAATACTATAAATTAACAATTTAAAAAATTAATTTTATAAAGCAAAATAGTTTATAGCGTTAAATTTGCTAAACGTTTATTATTAAATACAAATAGTTAAAAAAAACAAATAAAAAACAGTATTTAAAACACTTTATAAACTATATAAATATTAAATAATGCTATTTAGGCTTATTAATGCATTAACAAGTTTTTAAAAAATAATTACAAATGTATTATAAAATTATTTAAATTAAATTATAGTAGTTTATTTAAACAACATTTTAATTTATTTAAAAACTTTAAAAAAATATAAAAAACACGTTAAAAAAATATTTAAGGCATTATAAAATGCTAAACTAAAAGTTCATTTAAACAAAAGCAAGTTTTATATATAAAAAATAAACTTTTTAAAATTTATTATAACTTTAAACAAAATAAGAATTTAAAAATTTAAAATTAAAACAATAAAAAAATAGCTTATATTAAATAGCATTAAAAATATAAAATTGTTTATAAGATTTATTAACTATATATAACTTTTAATTATATAATTTAAAAAATATGTAGTATTATTTACAAACTTTATAAAAAAAAATGCAATATTTAAATAAAAAACAAAAAAATAAAAAATGTTTAAACAAATTAAAAAAACGATTTTTATAGAACTAGTAATATAATTACCAAATTTAAATAAAAAATTTAAAGTTGAAATTAATGCATACAATATAATAATAAGCAAACAATTAAAATAATAAAATAAAAACAAAAAGCTATACTTAATAGCATTTTTTTTAAAAAAATTTTTAAAACTAGCAATAAATTATTAAATACTAAATAAAAAGCTTATAGCTATAGTTTAAGCATTTAAAAAATAAAAACATTATTTAAATAAGATTTTAATACTAGTTAAAGTTTTTTTAGATTATAAAAACTTAACTTTGTTTATAACAACTAAGGTTTTAAACAAACAACAAGTTAAATAAATAGAATTTTTGTTGCAATTTAATTTTAAAATTATTTATATTAAAAGCAAAAAAAATCAGAAAGCGGATATTTTAAGCTAAAAAAATAAATATAAAACGGACAAATTAAAAAAAAGCTAAGTACTATTTTAAAAAAAACTTAAAAAAACTTTTGTTTTAGCATTAGCATATATAAAACAGTTATTTAATAATTAATAAATAAAACGGATTAAAAAAACAGCATTATATTTAGTACTAAATGCAATATTAAGCCTAATTAACAAAAATAAATAGCTTAAATATAAAACAAAAATAGTAATACTTAATAATTTACAAAAAAAATTTGTTTAGCATTTTTATAAAATACTATTATATAAACATTAAAAATTTTATAAAACTTATAAAAAATTTAAATGCAACTTTATAATATAAAACTAAAATCAGATTTTTAAAACAGTATGCAAAAAATATAACTTTTGCAAAAAAGCAAAAACAATAAAACATAAGCTTTATAAACTATTACAGCTTATTAAAATATTTAACAAAGCATAAAAAGTTATATTATTTAATTTTATTGTTAAGCTATTAAAATTAAAAAAACTAATAACAAAAGTTGAATATAATTTAATTTTAGTTATTATAAATAAACTTATAAAGTATAAGCATTTTATACTATATAAAAAATTAAATATAACAAAAAAGCTTACGTATATAATAATGCAGCATGTTTTTAATAAATATAGCATTTTAAAAAAAGCTATTATAAATAAAAGCATTACTATAGCTTTTAAATATTAGCAATTTTTAATAAAAGCTTTAAAAATTAAATATTAACTATTTATAACTTATTACTTATAAACAAATAAATAAACCAAAAAATTAAACTAAACGTTAAAATAATATTTAAAATATTATTTTAATAAGCAATAAAATAATTAAATTAAATTATTACTTTTAGCAAAATTTGCATATAATAGCTTAAACAATAAAAATATAAAAATATTACTATTTAAAGCAAACTATAAGTTTAACTTAAAAAACAATTAAACATAAATTTTAAAAACAATAGCGCTAATAGCAAAAAAACAAGCAAATAAGCTTATTAAAATACAACAAAGACTTAAAAACAACTTAATATTTATTTAGCAATATATAAAAGCATATTATAATAAATTAAAGTTATTAAAGCTAACCTTAAAAAAAAAAAATAAAATATATTTTTTAAAAAAAAACATTAAAACTAAACAATTTAGCAACAAATTAAATTTTAAACAAATTAAACTATTTAAAATTAAAAAAATTATTTTAAAAACTAATTATTAACTATTATTATTTTATAAAATAAAAATATATTTAATTTTTTATATTTTATTATTAAAAAAAGCATTAAATAACGCTACGCTAAAAATGTTTATCAAAATAAAAAAAAACTAAGCAAAATATAAAATAAAAAAAATATTAAACTTACGTTAAAAAAAACGCACTATAAAATATTTAATTAAATAAATAAAATATTTATACGCAAAAAATATTTAAAAATTTAAAAAGCATTTGCAACATATAATATAAACAGTTGCAACGTTTTATTAACAGCACCTTAATTAACTAAAGCTAAAAAAGCAGAATTTATTTTTTAAACAAAAAAAAAGTTAAGCATGTTTTAATCAAAAATAAATAAAGCAGCTATAAAAGCAGCAGTTTTATTAATTTAACAACTTTTTTTTTTTACGCTTACGCTTTTTAAAAAACTTAAACTTTTTTAAATTTATAATACTATAAGCTATAGCTTTTATTATTTTATTATACTACATTTTTTTTTATTTACAAAAGCGATATATATAAGCGAGCGCTAATTTAGCAGCTTTTTTAAAAACTTTTAATTTTTTTTCTAACAACTTATATTATATAACAATTTTGTTAAACTGCTTAGCAAACAAACTTTTAGCATTATACTAAAAGCAGATATTGCAAATACAAATAAAATAACAACTTAATTTAGATTTAGTAAAAAAGTACTTAAATTTATGTTGTTAACAATAAAAGCATAAAAAAAATATAATAGTTAAAGCATAAAAAATAACAGCAAAAAAAAAAAAATTATGTTTTACAAGTTTTTTATTAAACGATAATTTTTTGCAACGTTTTTTTACACAATTAGCTATAATAATAAATAAAGCAAAAAAAAAAAAATTATATAAAAAGTATAAACATTTATTATTTATTATTAAAAATAATAATCTTAAAAAAAAAAAATAGTATTATAAACCAATAAAAAAACGGCTTAAAAGAAAAACTTAGCGCAGTTATAAATTAAATAAAAAGCTAAATTAAAAAACAAGCTATAGCTAATTATAAGCGCAAAAATTATATAATAAATAGTTAAAATAGCTAGCTATTTATTGCTATTTAGAATAGTTAAAATAGCTAGTTATTTATTGCTATTTAAAATAGTTAAAATAGCTAGCTATTTATTGCTATTTAAAAAACATATAAAAAAAAAAAACATTATAAAAACGTAAAAAGTTTTTTTTATAATTAACATTAATTTTTTTTTATTTTATTGTTTAATTTAAGCTTATAATTTAGTTTTTAAAATATATTATAAAAAAGTTAACCTTTTAATAAATACCTTTTTACAATATTTTTTATAATATTCTTTACCAAGCGTTACTTTTTTTTAGTTATATAGACTAAACAACGATCTATACTTATAAGTAAATTAACCAACGTGGAAGGCTTACTCATATAAAAAATAGGACCCGTTTGTTACACATACAAATTAAGGATCCAAATTTAATACTATGTTAAAAAAGGCCGGCAGCTATGCCGGCATAGTAGGCGTTGCTTATTTTAAAATACCACTTTATAAAATCTTTTATATTTTTAACCTTGTTTGCTAGCGCGCCAAATTATACAATGCGCTTTTTTACCAACTTGTTTTTATAGCTAAACGTTTTGCCAAACATATTAAAAAGCTGTTAACAAATATTTAAATAATTATTAAAGTGCTAGCCAAATATAATTAGCGCTATTAAAATAGCAAGGTAATATTTGCCCTCTAGCGTATTAAAACTAGCGTAAGCAGCATGTTAACGTAAATTAGGCGTAATAAGCAAAAAGAGGACTTTTTTAGCCGGCGGGCTAAAAAAAAGCTAAAAAGTTTTTATAACCCAAGCTATTTAGCCTAATAATAATAATATTAACAGTAACAATAAAAATAACAACAGTAAAAATAATAGTAGCAATAATAACAATAATATGCTAACAAATAAAATATGCAAAAAGCAAGTGCTACAAATGTTTTAGCGTACTAATTATAGCTTAATACATTAAAGCTTTAAAAAGTTACTAACTTCTAAAAAATAAAAAAATCTAAACCGTTTTAAAAACTATACTATGTTGTTAAATTTAAATAGTTTAAGCTTTAAAAGCTTAAAGCCAACTTGTTGTTTATAAATGCTTTATAAATTTCTAAAAGCCTAAAGTAAACAGTTGTTAAAAATTCTTTATACAAGTTTTAAAACTTAAAAACATTTAATAAAAATCTTAAGTTTAAAAGCGTATTAACGTACGTTAATCTAAAACCGCCTGCTATATTTATATTAATCGCAACAAAACGTTTACATTTATTAAAAATTTATATATATATAAAAATATAATACCTTAGCTAACACAACTAACTAGCAATCTTTATTCGATATTCAAATAAAAGTTCAAGTTCTTTAACACATTTTTAACGTTATTATCTCGATCTTGCGTCGCTTTATTATCCTCAAACAACTGCCCTAAAAGGCACACCAGCATACCAAAGTCTCCTTTCTCCCGCTGGACTTAAGCCAGCACACCTAATACCTCTCTTATCTGCTGCTCAGCGCTAGCCCGCTAAGTTCTCAACATAGCCCAAAATTGTAATCGCAATTCTAATACATCCAAAAGGCTAGTAAATACATATTGCATAATAAAAAAGAAAAAAAAGGCAGAAATAAATGCAGAAGCAAAAGCAGAAGCAAAAGCGGAAACAAAAGACACAACTTTCTATTTGCGCTTAAAGCGCTGGACAAAAGGTTGAAATCGCCCTTTCGAACGCTATACTGCTTATATTGCAGCAAACAAACAGCAAAAAGGTTAAAAAAAGAAGCAAAAGAAAAAGCAGTTGGTTATACAGTATAACAACGCTGTACAACTTTATAACTACAACAAACAGCTTCCTACACAGTTTTGGCAGCTACGCATTATGTTAAGTTAAATAGCTTCATTGCTTTAATATATAGGAAAACATATATTGCTAATAATTAAGGCGGCCAGAAATAGGCCAAAAAGTAAGGCGATAGCAAAGAAACAGTGGCGGCAACAAATTAAAAACATTATAAGAATTAGCTATCCTGCTATTATTGCTAAGTAAAAAAATAGTAATAGCTAAAAGCAACAAAAAAGGTAGTAGTAATATAAATATGCTAGCTAGCTTTCAGTGTGCTATAGCACTCCAAATTACTTAAACTTTATAGCAGTCGGCTTTTAAGTATGCTATAGCACTTTATTATCTAGCCCTTAGAATAATTAACCATTTGGTATACTATATTATTTAGTGTTATTAAGCCTTTAAAGTCGTTTACTTTTTAGTGTGCTATAGCACTATATATTATCTAGCCCTTAAAATAATCAACCTTTTAATATAATATATCACTTTATGTTATTTAGCTCTTAAAGTATTCAACTTTTTAGTATGCTATAGCACTCTAAATTACTTTACTCTTAAAGTAATCAACCTTGGTATAATATATCACTTCATATTATTTAGCCCTAGAGTTATCAACCTTTTAATATGCTATAGCACTCCAAATTATCCAGCCTTTAAAGCAGCAATCTCTTTAATAAATATAAATAGTATTAATTCTTAGTATTGCTAATTAACTCTAAAGAAATTGTAATCATAATATACAAAACTATATAAATATATAAATACCATTCTATTTATTTAGCCACTACTAGCCACCTTTCTACGCCACACTATTAATCATTACATAATATAATACCAATTAAAATAACCAAATCGTCCAGCCATACATTGGAATTATTATATAAATATATGCCTTAATATTTCCAATATCTTAAAATCAACTTTATTTCTGTTTCGCTCTTTATCTATTCTTCTTTTGCAAACTTTGTTGTCTAATATTGCCTTTGCTATCATTTTGCGCATACTAGTCCCAACTGTTCTGTTTTCTAAGCCCAGTTGCTTTTCAATCTCTTTCAGCTCGGTGTTAGCCTTATATCTCTTAGCTTATAGTCAAGTTAAGCTATCAACATATGCTGCGCGTTAGCCGTTAATCTAGTGGCCTTAACAGCCCTAAAAAATACTATAATCGTTTCTATCAAAATAGCTACGCTAGTTTCTATAACAAATAAAGCGTTAATATTAAGCTTAATAGTCTTAGGTTATTAAATAATTGCTGCTTTATAAATTAAGCCGTATTAGTTTTAGCATATAAAAATAATATTAGTTTCCAACTTAATAGCCTTAAGCCGTTTAATAACAATAGCTTTACAAGTCGAGCGGGTTTAGGCCTAATATATTAATAAGGCGTTAGTTGTCAACCCAGTAACCTTAGATCGCCTAATATGCTAAATAGCCCTGCATTAATAAATAATACATCGGCAAATAGCCCTGCAAAGCAGATGGGTTCCAATCTAGTACCCAAAAAAAAAATCATAAGTTAAAATCTTGGTCTAGTATATAGGTAGGTTGTCCTCAGGCAAAGGATGCCGCATCCGCAGTTGTTACATACTCCCCGGCTCTAACAGGACTAAAGCCCCGCATTGCAGCCCTAGCGAACGCCTCACTCTTGTTACAGTTTTATAGCGGCCAAGTCCAAACAACAGTCCAGTCCGGCCATACTATCCAACATTCTGTTTAAGCAAGCTCGGTTTAAACCACTCCATTTTTAATAAGCTAGTTAAGTTTTTAAAATAAGCTATTAGCAACTTTTAAAGTAACAATAAAGCAATATTTAACGTTGCGGTTTATGCTATATATTTGCGCAACAAAATTAGCAACAGCTTATGTTCTAACTAATTGCAGCTATATTTACGTTTAAGCCAGCTATACAGTTTTTTTAGCTTAGTAGTCTAAATAAAACCAAATGTTTTTAGCAACTTAAACAAAAAGCTGTCTGCAAACTACTTAAGTATTAATATTAGCATTAACGTTACTACAAGCAAACAAAAGGCGTAATCAAAATGCTTACGTTAATAAGGTTTAATAAGCATATAACTGTAGTTAAAGCAAGTATTAATTATTACAGTTTGCAAAAGCTTAAACTTAAAGCAGGCTATAACATTATAACAAAGTAGTTAATAGTGTTAAAAATAACGTTAGCCGTAGGCTAATCCGGCTAAAAAGTAATTAACACAACCCGTTTTTTATATGATTAACTTGCAGCTTTAATCTTTTAATAATAAATATGTTTTAGCTCTTTTTAGCTTATTGTGCTTTATTTATTATTATATTATTGCTAGCTAAACTTTAAACTTTTTAAATTTACAACAGTTATAATCACTTATTATGCTTTAAATTGTTTATTAACATTTTTATTATATTATTATTAAATATTTTAAAAATAGTTATATATTATAATAGCTGCATTTTATATTTTAATACAAAATTAAACAGTTAATTATGATTTAGTATTTTATTTGCTAAAAATATTTAGCTAGCTAAGCTAAATGCCTGCCTAATGTTATAAAAGTTAGAAATCTTTAGCTAGCCAGGCTAAAACACTCCAACATATTTATAACATTAAGCATAAAGTAGGAATTATTTATTTACAACTATACTTTATATACTGCATAATATATATAGCAGTAATTAGTAAAACAATGTTATATAAATACGTAATATTAATATAAGTTAATATTTATAAAGTAAAAGGTTTAGTAAAAATTATTATAAAAAAAGGTTGGTAAGCATTAGCAAATATTAACGCAGATTAATAAATCAACAATTAACAAGTTAATAAATTAACAAATTAATAAAACGTTAACAACTAGTATAGCTAAAATAGTTAACATATCTTTCTAGCTTATACATCGCAACAGTTAATCAAGCCGCACGTACAAACTACCAGTTATTTTAACTAATCCTAATTGCAAACACAATAGCTATATATAACGCTTACACTAAATAATTAATATAGTTTATTAACATTATGCTAACAGTACTAAAAGTTAAGCTAGCTAAAATAATAACAAAACAAAGTTCTAAAAAATAAAAAATATTATTTATATAATTTAAACACACAATAAAAATAGCTACGTTTAAACCTTATAATGCAGTCTTAGGAATGCCTGTAGAAATCTCGCCATAATTCCATGCAGCCATTTATTAATTCAAAATTGCAGGCTTATAATAACCCAGCAAAAACATGGCAAGCTGCGCGCAAAAAAATTGCCTAATCCGTAAGCGAAGCTGTTGCTTAATATGTTAGCCAGACCCAGGGTCGATCCGTTATCGGTCGGCATGCCAAACTCGGTCTCTTTCCTATCGTCGTTCCTAATCTTGCTGTTAACCATTTTCCAATCATCTTTCTTACGCCTTTAACCACAATAGCCAATAATTAGAGGTCGCTTCGGGTAGATCGTTGCTACAAGTGTGCCGTAATAGTTAACAATATCCCCTGCAGTCAGACTTTCACGCGGGCCTAAAACCTCAGGCAGCACTTAAAAAATCAGCACGGGCAGAACAAGCTTTGTACAGCATCAACGTTCATCGTCCAGGTACAATCCTCGCCCGAGCGTAGAGAGGTTAGCTAACAGATTTAGTCGGCCCGCGTTATCCAAAACAATGTCGACGTCCTCCCACGACCAACCCTCTACCCGGCGTCAACGGCCGTTGCGGAGGGCAGGATGCCCCCCAGTCAGCTGCAACTCCCCCCGCTAACACAGAATAACAGCCTCGTGGTAGGACGCCCCTCAACGCTGTTCCCGCACCTCGAGCCAACGGTCCACGCGCAAGACGGGCCCAAAGACGCGGTGCTGGGCAAGGAACAGTAGCTTGGACGCGCTCGGTTCCGCAACGTCGTGCCGGCGTACAACATAGTCGCGTTAAAGAGACATCTGCGCCAGCTCAAAGGCCTTCAGTAGCTGTCGGAAAGCGGCAAAAAGCAACTGGAGACATATGTAGCAAAAGTAATAACGCCGTAAAAAGTTGCGGTCGGTTTTAGCACGTACGTCGTCTAGCCAAGGGACTAGCAGGCGCTAAAGCCCAAGGCCATCGCCGACCTGCTCAGGTTCAAAAACTGCCCGCTCGTTAACTCAGATTGCGCGGTAAGTAGCTCAGCGTTATCCTACAGAGTTCCCGCTAACGCAATAGCAGATGTACAAACACGACGACCATATAACGACCTTGGCGCGGGCGATCGCGTGGTTTGGCAACTGGCCGCGCACAGGAGTCCAGTTCAACAACTTCCTCGAGGCCGGCCCGTACCAGCGCCACAACGGCTCCCACCGGTGTTACAATCCCTTGTGCATAAACCCCTCGCACATCGTCTACAAGCCGACCAAGTATAACATCCGCCGCCAAGAGTACCAGAAACAAGCGTCGTTCCTGCAAAGCCAGGGTCGCAACGTCCCGCCCGAGTGTCACCTCCACAGCCCGCCCTGCCTCATGCAAGTAAGTCGCCCCGCCACCCCGCAGACGCCCAAAGCCCCGTCTCACCGTCGCACAGCACGCCTCCCTTACGATGTTTGAGACGTGCTGCGTCCAAATGTCCGTGTTTCGGCAGTTGTACAGGCGCGCGCAGCCCCAGGCGCCTCCGAGCCGGCCGCCGTAGCACCGGTACCCAACGTTCAAAAACCGTCTCCCGTTGGCGTTCGTGCCGTCCGGCAACGCCGTTCGCGCAAAGCACTGCGACCGGGCAAGACTGACAACAATAGGCGACCCTCGCCGCCCGGCCCTCGCCTGCCGCCTGTATAATCGTATCAAAAGCTTCGCCAAAGTCGCGGGCCTGTAGGGTTATATCTAGAAAAAGCACGCCGATCAGAGCGACAAAAACAAGACGCAGGAGGTCCGCCGCACGGCCGCGCTATAGGCGGCATACTTGGAAGCAACGCGCAGCAATTTAACGGATCTAACAGTTAAAAGGCTAGCCGATGTCGCATGTAAGAACTTTTTGTAGGAGGTTGTCAAGCGGTGGTTATTATAAATGCCTCGATATACTGTAACGTTGTAAATAAATGTCGGAAATAATAGATTGTAACAGAAAACAAAAGGCAGAAAGGCTAAAGTAAATCGGTATAAAAAAGAATAAAACGTACTTCGGGCGCTAATAAAACTAACGTTGTTGCATAAAAATCTTTTTTAAGCACGGATAAGCTGGGCACAAAATAATTTTAGTATTATTTACTAAAAAGAATTTATGTTTTGCTAGCTGTACGTTATGCTATTGCTTACAAATGTAGCTAGTTTTAAAAAAATAATATTTATCGCGTTTAAAGCAGCTTTTGCTAATATGCCCAAATTTTAACGTGTTAATAGTAAAAAGATCTAAAGAACGCAAAACTGTATAAACTTTAAAGTAAACGCTTATGTTACAAAAGATTTATTTATTACTAAAATAAGCGGATTAAGGTTCTAAAACTTAGCTTAAGCACGTCAATTTGCTAAATAGCAAAAGTAAAAGCATTAAAGCTATTAAAACGCCAACACTCAAGCTAACATATAGGTTAAGCGAAGCTTACCAGCAGCTAAAAAGCTAACTGTTAAAACTATAGCACCTAAGATACGTTAAACAAAAATTAAATCCTTATTTACAGCAAATATGTATAAAAAGGTAATATTTACCTGCAGATAATAATGTGTTGCGCTTTAAAAAAATGCTTAGCGCAAACGTATTTTAACAATAACTAAAAAAAATAAAACTAATAAAATTAACAGCAGCTTAACAGCTCAACCTATGTTAATAACTCCAAAAGGTGGTTATATAAAAAATAAAAGTTATAATTAGGTTAAAAATAATTAAATAAAATATAACGTGTTTTATCATCAAGTAACAAATATTATTAAATAACAAGAGTTTTAGATTTTTTAACCTCCTATTATTTAAACTTTATTTTTTTTACCTATAACAATAAAGCACGCGTTAAAAAAAACTAAGTTACTAACTGCTGCTTACGCTTTTAAACGCAATTTTTACATTTTTATTTACAAGCTTGCAAAAATATATAGCGTTTTTAATAAAACTTTTCGCCGCAAAATCGCTAGTGTTACACTTTGGCGCAGCAGCAAAAATATAAAATCGAAATTAACTAACTTCAAAAAGCAAACAATTATATAGTTTATAATTTACTTAGATTTAAAAGCGTTTCTTTTTTAAATATATTATGTTTAAAATATAGCTAACTAATTATTAGCTAAACAGAATAACTAATTAATTAAAAAGTGCTAAACAATATGCTTTATAAACTATATACTAGCTTTTTAAACGCGTTTAAATTATTAAATTAACTATAACTAAATTTTTTATAAAAATCCTGCTAAATATAACGCGTATTATAAACGCATAAAAAAAACTATTAAACATAAAAATATTACAAAAAAAAATATATACAATTTTAATAAAACAAAGTTTATAATAAGCATAATTATAACTAATATAATTATAACAAATATTAAAAAGCAAAATAAGCTTAAACAAGCTTAGTAAAACAATTAGAATTAGTTTATAGCTGTTTATTTAATTAATTTACAAAATTAGTTAATGCCGCTTTTTATTATTTTAAAAAAAAAAACCTATTTTGCTTTCTAATATTATAATAGCCTTTTATTACCCAAATAGCAAATTACAGTTTTATATAACAGCTAAATTAATAATAATTTTAGTTTAAAATAAATTAAACATTTTAATAAGTATACTTAACTACGTTTAACAAATATAAAACATTTTTTTATTTTTAATAATTATAAAAGCTACTATTTAAAAAAATTTAAAAACTATTGCTAAAAAAATAATATTTTTATTAAAATAATGCTTACGCATTTTTTTTATAAACTTTAGCTTTTAAACATAACATATTTTAGCTTGTTAAAAAAAGCATATAATATTAAAATTAACAATATTATACAAACAAATATAACGTATATTTTAAAAAAAAACTTTTTATTTACGTTTTTTAAAGCTTATATTTAAATAATAACGCTTATAAATATTATATTTAAATTTAAAGCTACTAGCCTTATTTTATTTAATTTAAAAGTTGTTATTTTAAAGCTTAAAATTGCGCTAATTTTTTTTATATTGTTGCTAAAGCTTAAATTACTTTTTATTATTTGGGTTTTAAAAACTCTTATTATTATTAAAAAAACTATTTTACAATTTGTTTATTTAAAAAACTAAATCTTTAAGCATTAAAATAGCTTGCTAAATAAAATTATTAACGCTATAAACTTATTATTAAAAACTATATACTATTTATTATATAAGCAAACGTTAATACTAAATAAAATAGCTAAGCTTTAAAAAGCTAACCACATTTTTAATAAACGCTAAAAAATAAAAAATAAACAATTATAAACTAAAAAAATATTTACTTAATTTAAAAAAACAGATTTTCAAATCTTTAAAAAAAATAATAGTTAAATAAATTAAAAAAACAATAAAAGTAATAGTTGTTAAGTAAAAGCATTTATACGCGCACGCTATTATAGCATATATAGCAACACTGGTTATAATACGCGCACTTATACAATAAATATAAATACGTTTAATAAAAAAAATTCTAATTAATTTAAAATAATTTAATTGCGTTATAATTGTTTTTTTTATGTTACAACTTAAATAATGCTTAAAACTTTTATTACTTAATAATATTTATTACTTAATAATAAAACACGTTAATTAAATAAAATATAATTAGATTAAAAAATTAAAGTTGTAGTAGCCTGCCTTATAGTTAGCTAACAGCTAGCTTAACTATAAACAGCATTATAAAAGTAAAAGCTTAGCTATTTATGCACTAGCCATCCTATTAACAAATGTTATATTCTTTTTATACCAGTAGTGCCAACATATAAAAGTGTAATATTTAAGCTATTTTTACATAAATAGCTAATAAAACTTTTATATGCAAAAGCAAAAACCATAAAAAAGCTAGTTATAAAAAAGTAAGTGTAAAAAACTAGGTATAACATCTTTTGCTTGCTATACTTTTTACTTAAAGGTTATATTCAACTTTGCTTAAACTAATTTATTTTAGGATTTTGTTATAGCTTATTTTTTTATGTTGCCAATTAATTATGCTATTAATAACTAGCTTAAGAAAATAATTTATAAATAATTAAATAAGTATAAACCAAAAAAAATATGCTTACTAATAAGTAAATAAAACAGCACTAAGTATGATTATATTGTTAGCATAAATAAAGTAAAGCTAACTAAATAAAAATGCAGTTTATTATTTATAATTATATATATAAATATGTATACTTAGGTATGTATAATATATAACTTATAACTTTTTAAACATATATGTTTAGCTAGACAAACGTTTGCAACCTTATTATTTATTTTTGTTTTTTTTACGTTTTTTTCTGCTTTTTACATCTTTTTTTATATTTTTTATATTTTACTTTTTTTTTTAAACTTATTATTTTTTTAACTGGCTATGCTATAATTACTTACCCGCTATAACCGTTATATCTGGCAAGCCGCTCTTTGCCGGCAACCTTTCCTTTACTAAAAGCATTTTAACAGGCCTTTTAAGCAAGACTGGCAAGAATCTAAAAAAAAAAAACGCAGCCTAAGGCCTGGTTATAACTAGTAAACAAATTAAAATAATAAAAATAAAACAGATTTTGTATAAGTTAGAAGTTTTGTTAAATTAGCAGCGCATAATGCTTAATAAGTTTTGCGCCGCAAACATAGGAAATATTAACTACAAAGTTTAAACGCTGCAGAATTATTTTAAAGCTAAGTACAAGGTGGCAGACCAAGGGGCCACTAAAGCGTGCTATATAAAGGTCATTATTAGTTATTAGTGCTGCGTTTTAAACTTAGGCAACGCAAAGCCGATTTTCAAAACAGTAAGCTATAACATAAGCTTTAGTTAAACAAAAAATGCTTTATATATAATATTTTTTTTAAAATGTTTAGCTAATTATGCTAAAGTTGCTTGTTTATTAACAGGTTTGCATAGCTTTTTATTTAGAGTTTTTTTAGCGGCGGCGCTGTTTAAAGTACGCAGCTTTTACTTAATTAACCGGCATAACTAAACATATATAAGAACTGTTTACTTAAGCGGACCGTTTTTGCAGCTAACGATAAAAAAGCCTAATGCTGCTAAAGCTTAATAAAAGCATATATTAGTAAGCACTTTAAAAATAGCGTACAAACCTAACTACAACCTTGCTTTTATATACAATACCGCCTTTTTATTATTAAACTACGCTTTTTAAAACAAAACTAGCGTTTTATTATTTAACTAGCTAAATACGTTTTATTAAAAAAATATAAGCTTAAAAAAACTTTACGTAAAAAATACCGCCGGTTTTAGTTGTTAACGTTTTTTTATAAAAGTGCCGGCATAGCAAGTACTTTAAAACAAGCATTATAGCTTTATATTAACACAAGCGTAAACCCAAGCTATTTTAACGCAGACTACTGCAAGTTTAATGCTAACTAAAATAACATTAATTCTAATCTTCCGATGTTTTAACCAAACTACGTTAGCACAGCGAACACTTTGCAGCAAGTACTAAGGGCGCTAATTAAGGCCAACCATTTTAGCACCAACTACTTTGAGCTTTATAACTATAATTAGTTTAGCGCTAACCAAAATAACGCTAATATAAATGTTCTAACGTTTTTGCTTAGGCACGTTTGCATAGGTTATGCCTTGCAGCA
Source organism: Xylaria digitata (assembly GCA_022495195.1). Lineage (NCBI taxonomy): Eukaryota > Fungi > Ascomycota > Sordariomycetes > Xylariales > Xylariaceae > Xylaria > Xylaria digitata. Next base: position 35,671 of record MU377109.1, read on the forward strand.
AATACCAAAAGCTTTAATCAGATTTCCGATTAAAGCAAACATAAACTCTAGTTACTTTAGCACCAACTATTCCAAGCTTTGCAACTATGATTAATCTAGTACCGATTTCTCTGCGTTTCAACAGAAAAGAGTACTAAAACCTCCGATCAAGTTTTACACCATCTAGTCAGGTGCTGTCAGCCCCAGCCGTCGCACGTCCCAAATTATCACCCCGGCACAGGCCTGGCAGCAACTACTGCAGTCCTATACCAACGCTAGCGCAAACCTGGCTCCCGGCGCCCCCCTTAGCTCTCCGTACCCTATGGTTAGGGCTAGTGACCCTCCCGCCCGGAGCTTAGTCGCTTAAGGCTTATTTTTCGGCCTAAACAGTCTCTCCCTAGGCAACATTATGGCCCGCCGGGCAAAATGCCCATCTTCTTTCGTTGGACAGGCCGCCGCAAATCCCCGCTCTTCGGCGTTAGCGCATTCAACATCTGCCGCGCAGCGTATTCCTTAGCCCGCGCTGCAACAGTCCAGTCAGCAGCTCACTTAGGTCACCCCGCAATCCGTCCACCCACCTAGCCTGCAGCGTTCCCAAGCTACCAGCCAGAAAACCGTTAATAAAAAGGATATACCCTCTTGCCTAGTCGGCGGCAAGGCGGCAAAACTCGGGGTTCGGCGGTGCCCGGCATTTCCGACCAAGACCGAGACCCAGGTTCTCGCCGCGCTCAAGACCTAGGTTGCCGCCGCGCTCAAGAAGGCCCCGAGTTAGCTGTCTGCAGGTAAACATCCGGTTAGCCTAAATGCTATAATACAGCTAGCCTCCTACTTCAACAAGCTGGAAGCGGCCTAAGTAAAGGTGCTAACCGCGTACAAGCATATAAGCAACTAGGTTACGCGTGAGCTCCACAAGTACGCTATTTAAAAGCTAGTAAAAGCAGCTCCTAAAGACAACTACGTTAAACGCCTAATCCAGGCACGTAATATATGCCAAAAAATGTGCGCCATTTTAAACAAGGTTATTTTTTCAAGCTTAGCCACGTTTTATACTTTAGCATGCAAAATTAGCAAATTATATTAGTTAATTAAGGTATTATTTTATGTTTACAAAACTAAACTTCTAAAATTTAAACAAAAACAAAAATAAAAAAATTATAACGTGTTTCATTATTAAGTAACAAATATTATTAAATAACAAAAGTTTTAGATTTTCTAACCTTTTATTATTTAAACTTTATTTTTTTTACTTATAATAATAAAGCACGCGTTAAAAAAAACTAAGTTATTAATTACTGCTTACGCTTTTAAACGCAATTTTTACATTTTTATTTACAAGCTTATAAAAATGTATAACGTTTTCAATAAAACTTTTTATTGCAAAATTGCTAATGTTGCGTTTTAGCGCAGCAACAAAAATATAAAGTTAAAATTAACTAACTTTAAAAAGCAGGCAATTATATAGTTTATAATTTATTTAGATTTAAAAACGTTTTTTTTTTAAGTATATTATGTTTAAAATATAGCCGACTAATTATTAGCTAAGCAAAGTAGCTAACTAGTTAAAAAGTGTTAAATAACGCGTTTTATAAACTGTATACTAGCTTTTTAAACGCGTTTAAACTATTAAATTAACTATAGCCGAATTTTTTGCAAAAATTTTGCTGAATATAACGCGTATTATAAATGCGTAAAAAAAATTATTAAGCGTAAAAATATTGCAAAAAAAAATATATATAATTTTAATAAAACAAGGTTTATAATAAGCATAATTATAATTAATATAATTATAATAAATGTTAAAAAGCAAAATAAGCTTAAGCAAGCTTAGCAAAACAATTAGAATTAATTTATAGCTGTTTGTTTAATTAATTTATAAGGTTAGTTAGTACTGCTTTTTATTATTTTAAAAAAAAAAACCTATTTTGCTTTTTAATATTATAACAGCTTTTTATTATTTAAATAGCAAATTATAGTTTTATATAACAGCTAAATTAATAATAATTTTAGTTTAAAATAAATTAAATATTTTAATAAGTATATTTAACTACGTTTAATAAATATAAAATATTTTTTTATTTTTAATAATTATAAAAGCTACTATTTAAAAAAATTTAAAAATTATTGCTAAAAAAATAGTATTTTTATTAAAATAATGCTTACATATTCTTTTTATAAACTTTAGCTTTTAAACGTAGCATATTTTAACTTGTTAAAAAAGGCGTATAATATTAAAATCAGCAATATTATACAAACGGGTATAACATATATTTTAAAAAAAAAAATTTTATTTACGTTTTTTAAAGCTTATATTTAAATAATAACGCTTATAAATATTACGTTTAAGTTTAAAGCTATTAGCTTTATTTTATTTAATTTAAAAGTTGTTATTTTAAAGCTTAAAGTTGCGCTAATTTTTTTTATACTGTTGCTAAAACCTAAGTTATTTTTTACTATTTAAGTTTTAAAGACTTTTATTATTATTAAAAAAGCTATTTTATAGTTTGTTTATTTAAAAAACTAAATTTTTAAGCATTAAAATAGCTTGCTAAACAAAATTATTAATATTATAAACTTGTTATTAAAAGCTATATATTATTTACTGTATAAACAAACGTTAATACTAAATAAAATAGCTAAACTTTAAAAAGCTAACTATATTTTTAATAAACGCCAAAAAACAAAAAATAAGCAATTATAAACTAAAAAAGTATTTACTTAATTTAAAAAAACAGATTTCTAAATCTTTAAAAAAGGTGGTAGTTAAATAAATTAAAAAAATAATAAAAGTAGTAATCGTTAAATAAAAGCATTTATGCGTGCGCGCTATTGTAGCATATGCAGCAACATCGGTTATAATGCGCGCACTTATACAATAAATATAAATATGTTTAATAAAAAAGATTTCGATTAATTTAAAATAATTTAATTGCGTTATAGTTGTTTTTTTTATATTGCAACCTAAATAATGCCTAAAACTCTTGTTACTTAATAATATTTGTTACTTAATAATAAAACACGTTAAAAGTTAAACGTAAACTAGCTATTTTTTAAGCTGTTTTTCTATTAGCTTATAGCTTAAAACTTAAACTTTAAAATGTTTAAATATACTTTATTTTATCGCTTTTATAAAAAATACTTATTTATTTTTTTTATTAATTACTTTTTACACTTTTACAATATAATACCTTTACTTTTTTAAAAACACTTAGCAAAACATTATGCAAAACATTCCTTTATCCCGCTTTTAAAAACACTTTTTTGCACTATAATCGTAACACTATATCAAGCAGCTATTTAAAGCAAAAATATAATAAAAATAAAAGGTATGTTTTATATGTTTTTTTTTTCCTTACTAAAATACTGTATAATTCTTTAGCTAAGCTTTTTTGCTTGCTTTTTTAATGATTTGCTTTTACGGCTTAGCACTCTGCTTTTAGTTTTATTAACTGTTTTATCTTTAAGCAAGATGCTTTTCCAAGCCGCTACTTACGCTATTTTCCCCAACGTTTAAGGCTAAAAAGAAGACTTAGGTATTATACCCTGGTTTTAATTACTTTATATATCTATCTTTATTAAAAACGCAGGCCTTATACTTTAGTTTTAATTACTTTATATATTTATATTTATTAAAAATGCAGGCTTTGTATTATTAACTAAAGAAAGCTTAGCATTGCTTTTTTTATTGCTTTTGCTTTTATTTTTCTGCTTTTTTATACCTTAATACACTTGTTAAATATATTAATCAAGATTTACCTTCTGCATAAAGTTATTTCTACACTTGTTGTATTAATAAGGGCATTCTTTAAAATGTACCGCCTATATATGCTAATCAAGATTTACTTTTTACATAAAGTTATTTTTACATTTGTTGCACTAATAAAGGCATTCTTTAGAATATACTGCCCATATATGCTAATTAAAATTCGCCTTTTACATAAAGTTATTCCTACATTTGTCGCACTAATAAAAGCGTTTTTTAAAATGTACTGCCTAAATATGCTGATTAAAATACGCTTTTTATATAAAGTTATTCCTATACTTGTTATACTAATAAAAGCGTTCTTTAAAATATATTATCTAAATATACCAATTAACATTTACTTTTTACATAAAGTTATTTTTACACTTATTGCACTAATAAAAGCGTTCTTTAAAATGTACTGCCTAAATATACTAATTAAAATTTAATTTTTTTAAAAAATAAACTCCTTTTATATATTAATCGCACTATTTAAACAAGCATATAAATTTATCCCAATATTTTTTAATATTATAATTTTAAACCTCGGTATTATACAAATAATTATATTTTTTATAAAACCAGCAGGTTTTTTTTAAAAAAAACTTGTTTAGGCATTTTCTACAGCTAAACATAACTTTGTTTAATAAATAGTAATTGTTTATATAATATATAAGTCCACTTATTAAAAGCTATAGGTTGCCGCACTCTAAGCATACAAGGTTATAACTACCACTTTTAATCCAAAGTTTAATTAAAAGCAAAGCACTGCCTGCAGACGTTTGCCAAAGGCATTTCACATTTTGCGGCCTTAAATTAGCACCCTATATTTCATTGTCCATTGTATTGCAGGGCGCAGCAAGTGGCCCGTTCTACAGAATCAACTATAATACCGCGCTCACGTCTTGCTAAACATCATAATCGTACTGCCCTTACGCATAGTTAGTTGCAGTAATAATAAACTCTATAATAAAATAAGCCTCGTTCTAACTAAAAACAAAATCGAAGTTATTATTATTTAAAAAGCCCTAGTATCCAGTTTTTATTGCAATGCTATACTAAAGGTATTTTCTTATAGTCGCTTTTATTAAATAGTTAATAAAAAAAACTATTAAAAAGCCTATTTTATTAAGGCCTAACTTAAACTAAATCTGTTTTTAGCTTAAAAAAAAAAAGCTTTTCTTTAAGTTGTTACAATTTACAGCACTGTTAATATATAACTTCAAACAAAAGCCGCTTAAATATTAAGTTCTTTTTGCTAATATCCAAGTTTCTTGCATTTCGGTCGCATTTCTTTAGCTTACCAACTCAAAATTATACTTACTGCTAAATAGTATTACTGTCTTAGTATATAATTTAAGCATAAAGAACGCTTTAATTATAAAACGGGTAAAAAACCCTCTTTTTAAAATAATTAATTAATAAAATAATAAAACAATTTTTAAACTTGTTTTAGCTAATGTTATACTTTATAGCAATTTAAACTATAATATTATATATATAATTATAAAAGCGCTAATCAAATTAATAAAACTTAAAGCAATATTTGTCCTTTTTATTATAAATTGCAAATAGTCCGCATAATAATTTTTTTAACAACTGCAAACACTATTTTAATAATAGCTGTTTAACAAAGTTTAAATATACGCTAGTTTGCATTACGTTAAAAAGGTCTTTAAAACACTTATTATTGTTTGCAATAACTTTATTAAGCCGCTTAAGCTGCTTTCTGCAGTTTAAAGTCAAAATGCTAAAAAGCTAATAAATAATAGCACAGTTTATCAAACTATTAAAAAAAAACCTTAGCTTAGGTTTTTTAGTTTTAAAATCTATGTTATTATTATAAATGCGTAGCTACTGTTTTAAAAGCAGCAATATTACTAAGGCTATATTCCGTTTTATAAAGTTAATAATATTAAAAGTTATAACCAGATTATTTGCTGTATAATTTGCTAACGCTTTGCAGTTGCTGTTAACAATTAGTAATGCGCAATTATATGCTGCGTTTAAAAAAAAAACAAAAAAACTATTATCAAACCGTAGTTAAAGCCTTGTCCAATTGCAATACCTTGTTAGTTTATCTTAGTCCTAGGTTTTTTTAAAAAAAGCAAGCATATATTTATATACTTCGTTAATATATTGCTAATATGCTTTAATATCAGCATAAAAAGTCCGGCCAAGCTTTTCAAAGTTTTTTCAGCATTTATATAATACTTCTTTTTGGACTTGTTAACGCAGTATATTTTTAAAAAAAGCCTTAGGTATTTAAATCAAATAAACAAAGTTTGGAAAAGCAACCCTTTTTGCTACTCAAAAATAGCCCTAGCTATTTCAAGTCCGGTTGCCCTTCTTATAAATAACGGCGTTATTATTAAGCTTATCTTTAGCATTAACAATCTTGTACTCAAAGTAAGCAAAAGCCTTATATTCAAAGTTTTCTAGGTTTACAAGCTTAACATTGTTGTTGTAGTTGTTAACATTTTTATAATTATCAATATTAGAAAAAAGTATTTAAAAAGCAGCAGCAGCAAGCTTGTTTTGCTTTTGTTTAGCCGTTTTTTTAACAAAAAGCTTAGTCTTACTTTTTACTTTAACTATCCTTTTAAAAAAAAGCTTGGTCTTGCTTTTTGCTTTAAGTATCTCTTTGTTAATAAGCTTAGTTTTGCCGAAAGTATTAGCAAAAAAAAGTATTAAAAGTGGTATTAGTTTGTTAACATATAAATACAGCGTTGTTTTTAGTAAAAATAAAATATATAGAAACTTAATAATAAAATATAAGAACTTTTAAAATAAAATATAAAAAAAGTGTTAAAAAAGGCCTTACCTTTTTTTGCCTAAGGTTTTTTTTTACTACTTTAGTTGCACAGCATAAAATATATACCAAGTGTTATAATCTAATGCCTTTTTTTCTTTTTATTGTATTAGCTACAATATAAAGTAGCTGTATTTATAGCAACTTATATTCTATTTACATATATAATTATAATTTTTAGCGTTTTCTTTAAGCTAGCTGCTTTATTAGTTGTTTACTTTTGTTCCTATTGTTAATAAAACAGACTGTAATACAAAACCCATTAAGAACTAGCAGCTATATGCTGCATAGGCCACCTGTAGTTAAGTGGTCAATATTGTTGTTTAGTACAGCCAACGGGTTTAACATCTGTCTGCAGCTATAAAACAAGCAACACCAAAAAGCAATAATACAAACACCAAACTAGCCAAAAAAGCAACATTAACACTATATATAAGCTAATATTATTAAACTGTCAATAAATCACGCCAATAACTATATTATATAAAAAGTTTGTATAATAAGCTATAAAGCATTTAAAAGACCTTAGCCAAGTTTTCCCATCTATTTACCTTATTTAAGCTACCTTAATTATCTAAGCTTTTGCTGTCTGCGCTGTTTACAACTTCAAAAGAAAACTTAATACGCAAAAGAAAATAAAAATTGCTATTGTTATACTGCCCCTGCAAACCATGCACAGCTTTATAAACTATGTTTATTTGGGCACCATGTTTAATAAAGTAATCATAAGCTTTTCGCAAGCCGTGCTTTTAACATGTACGCCTGCACACCTTATCCGTATAAATAAGCAGCAAAAAAAAAGTATTATTAATTAGTTGCTGCTTATTATAATTAGCAAGCAGTTGTTTAAAAACATACTTTATAATAAAAATAAAATCATATGCTACAGCAAGAAAAAAGGTTTTACAATCTAGTTTTATGCTGCCTTTGCTTTTTAAAGCGTTTAACGCCTTCTAAAAATAATAGCCCTAAATTGCAGCATAAAATCTATTACTTTTTAATCGTTTAAAATCAAATTCAGGCTTTTAAAGCAAAGCTGCAAACAACGCAAACAAAAATTAATAAAAGCAGTAGTTTTAAATATGCTTAAGTATTAAAAATGTTATAATAATATACTTTGCTTTTAAAGTATTTGCCATTAAAACCTTTATATTATATAAAGCATTCGCATATATACCATACATCTCTGTTATAGCGATTGCACAAAATATAAAACAATTAGCGTTAATAAAAAGTTGCGCGTCCTACTTGTTCAGTCTGCAAAATATTATCTTGTCCTTAAAATCTAAGCAATATTTATCTAACGTAAAAACAATAGCTTAAAATAAGTTTTTAGAACTATAAAAAAAGTTGTAAGTAATTAATATATATAATATAATTATAGCTTAAAAAAAAGCTTTACAGCTTTAAAAGCAACTAAAAAACTTATAATAGAAATTTAAAAATAAAAAATAACTTTAGCTTTAAGAATTATTTATATTTTTAGCTTTATTAAGTCTATTAATAAGTTGTTTTTATACTTTAACCTAAATTAAGCAGCATTAAACTTAAAATATTTTTAAGCCTTTTGTTTTAACAGCTAAAGCTTATCGATCTTAATTCTTATTAGCTTTGCCTAATTAATAAAAAAGGCAGTTGTAAATAAATTTATTTTGTTTAATATTGTACTTAAAACGTGATGTTAATACAATATATTTACAACATTATAACAGTTTTGCTGTTAAAATAATATTATTAATAAAAACATTATAAAAATATTAAGTTTGTTAATATTATAATAAATTAAAAATAAAAAGTTGGAGTATAAAGTTAAAATTTAAAAAAGCGTTAAAATAAATGCTATTAAAAAAAAAAAATCGCTAGTATTTATATCTTTTTTATTTAACAAAGTTATAAAAAAATAGTTAATAAAACTGTTTAATAACAACTATTTAATATATGCGGTTGCTTACTTTTTTGCTATATATTAGCGCACGCTAGGCTTAACTAAGCATGCCGTATAATTAAAAGCGAATAAACTATTTTAAAAATAAGCTTAGCAGTAAAAAAATGCCTAAGCAAAATATAAAATAACGTTTGCTATAAATATAATTGTTTTTAGTAACAAAATTAAATATGCTTTTTATATAGCGGTAATAAATCTTACTGGTTTTTAAAAACGTTTAACAGCTGCTAGCGTTAACAACATTTTTATTTTGCTACTTATTTTGTTGTTAATATCTATTTTTGCAATATTTATTAAAAGATGCGTTTAGGTGCGTATATATAACGTAGGCGCCACTTGCTGCTTAATAAATAAGCACCTGTTTAAAGACATCGCAAAAGCCAGTTTTTTAAACAGCGCTACAAATACATATGGTCTTCAATTCTTTATATTTAATCGGTAACATAAGCCGGCCGTCTTTTAATTTCTGGTTTAATCAAAAAAAGCATATTTATATTAAATATTATACTGCTTTTATAAACAAAATAACATAGCTATTGTTTTTATTGCTATTAAAAGCAGAAAAATAGGCGTTTAGCAACAATAGTTGCCAACCTACTTTATCTTATAGTTATATCTTAAAATAAGGCAAAAGTAAGTATAGAATTCTAATATTAATTGCAAACTAATAATTATTACGTATAATAAGTAAGCAATACCTTTTTTAAAAGTTAAATCTATACTTAGTTCTTACTATAATATTATAGTTAAATATAAAACTGAATTATATTTTATACTTTTTTTTTATATGATATAATATGTTAAAAGGTTTTTTCAGCTTTTTTTTAGTTATGCAAAATATAACTAAATAATACTTGTTACAAACATAATTAAAAGGCGCAGCAAGGCAAAATACAACTAGATAATGCCTATTATAAACGCAATTAAAAGCTATAGTTAAAGCAATAAAGCAGCTAATGCCACCTTTCTAGTTCTTTTTTTTTTCTAAAACTTCCCTTAACTTTAACAAGTTTCCTATGCTTTTACAACTTGCCTTTGCTATATATATCCTTATTTAAGTTTGCCTTCTCTTTTAATTCTCTAATATTACAAACCTTTATTTTGCTTTTTTACTTTGCTTTTATAGCTTATTGCTAGCAAAGAATCAGCTTTAAGATCTTAAGATCTTTTTTTTTTTTGTTGCCTATTACACTTTACTTTTGCAGCTTATTACTAGCACATTACTAGCAAAGAATTAGTTCTAAAATCTTTTTTACTGCTTACTACACTTTTTTATTGCTTAAAATAATTCTTTTATACTACAAACTTTGCTTTTTTTACACTTAGCAAGCATTTTTAAGCTTAATTATTATAACAATGCTACTTTTTGCAGTATAAGCGCAAAATTATTTAAACATATTGATTTTTAAAATTGTTTTTAATATATTGAACTATTTAAACTTTAATACTGTATTAGCTTTTGTAAAGGCTTTCCCTTGCTATTAGAAATGCTTATACAAAAAAACATATTTAAAACTTCTTGCTAAAAACAAGTAAAAATCAAAAAAAAACCTTATTATTTGCTATATATTACAGCAAATCTTTCTTCCTGCTTTTTAGTTCTTTTTAACAATCTTTAATATGTTTAAACCGCCTAAACCTATTTTAGGCCCAGCTAAGGTTTTTATAAATATGTTACTTTAGCTATTTAGCCCAATATTTGCCAATGCTTTTGCTAATACTTCTGCTAAAAACTACTAGTTAACATTAGCAAAAGGTTTCCAAATAAAGAACAAGCTAGCAAAAATTATTTTTAACGTTTGGCCCTGCCCGTTTCGCTTTACCCATTAAGCAGAGTACTATAGCAAATAGGATAATATGTTAATAAATATAGCTATTAAAACCAGCTTAAAAAGCGGCTACTTAAAGGCACTTCTTTAAATAAAAGCGTACTAATTTTATAGCTACTTAGAAAAGCACTTTGTTACCGCGTTTTCTTTATTTAATAGCTTTTTAAAGTTTGCAGTCGATTAAAGCATAATTAAAGAGGACCAGCTTAGGTAAAGCTGCCTGTTAATAACTTTATTAATAACAAAATTATTTAAAAGCAGAAATAATAATATGCTAACAAATAACTTATAAATAAATGCGCAGCCGCTTTAAAACAACTTTTTTTATGCTGCTGTTTATAGTTATTATTTTTAAAACGTATATAATTATTTAAATAACAAGTTTAAAAAGGTGGTAAGCGGGCTTAAAGTAAACTCTGCCTTTTTTTTTGTTGCAGCTGTTTATAACTAGGTTAATATAATAGCGCAGCTATTAAAGCAGCTTGCTTTAACGTACTTTAAATAAAAGCTATTAAACAAAGCTTTGCTACACTTTGTTATATATACAAACAATTAATACTTTTGCTAAAAGAAAAGGTTTAAAAAAGCAGTAAGGTTTTTGCTTTTCTGTAACGCCTAGGCCAATCTGATCTACTTTATTTTATATAACCTGCGTTAAGAGGTTTTTAATACTATAAACAATAAAAAAGGCACAAGCTGCTGCTTATATGTTAACGTTAACTTTTACTATTTTTTATTGTTTTACTTATTACTGTGGTTAAAAAAAAATATGCCGGTAGGCAGGTCGCAAAGTTAGCAAATAAACCACTAGGCATTGCAGTGCGTTAGTTTATTGTTTATATACTTAAGTTATACTGCTATTGCTTTTTAATGTACAAGCAAAACAATATTTAAATTAATTAATATATAATTTAATTAAAACAAAAAGAATAAAGCTTTTAGTATAAATTACTTTTTAATTTAAATTGCAAATAATTTCTAATATTTTTTGCTATTTTTAAACGCTGTTATAACTGCTAATTAAAACGTTTAATTTTTTTAACCTTTACTTACTTAAACCTCTGCTTATTTTACTTTATATTCTTACCTGCTTTTACCTTTAACTCTTACTTATTTTTACACCTAACTTTAAATATAATATAAATAATATTGCAAACTTTTTTAAGTTAATACATTAACAACTCTATAGGCTTTGTATTTAGCATTAAAATTCCAACAGATTTATTATATGCGCAGTTAGGCCTTTTAAATCATACTATCTTTGCGCGTTTATTAGGTTTTAAAAAATTGCTTCGTGTTTGATTTTTTTGTTAAGTTTTTTTAGCTGCAGCTTACAATTAAAAATATTAACAATGTGTGACAAAAGCATTTACTACTTATTTTAATTACTACTTATTACTAACAACTATTTTTGCTAATAAGCATTTATTGCTAATAGCTATTTACTGCTTAATACAATGTTATTATACTGTATTAACAGCACTTCTTTGGGGTATAACGCGTTATTATCTTTGGGTATATAATACTTTTTTATATATATCTGCCGGTGCTAAAAAGTTAACTGGATAATAAGGCAGCTTAAAAATGTTAAAGCGCAGTTTTTTTAATCGCAGGAGCTCTTAATTACCTTTAAGGCCTACGATCTGTAAGCGGGTTGCTTTGTTAGCTTTTAAAGTGTTAAAAAACGCTATATAGCATCAGCTTTCCTAAATTCATTCTAGTTGCGTCTATTACAACTGCAACATTTATAGCTTTTATAATTAGCTGAGCAATTTATAGGCTACATTATTAATAAAGTAATTGCAGCTAACCAGCAGATTTAACAATAGCTGGCTTTGTTTAGTATTTAAAAAAACATATTAAGAATTTGCAGAACTATATTAAGATGCAACAAGCTTTTTGCGCCAACTAATCGGCTATTTTTTATATACTTTTAAACGCGGCGGCTAAGTAGCAAACAAAACAGTTAATAAACAAGCAAACAAAGCAATAAACCAGTAGCAATATTTAGCAAGCATACTTTAAACCAAAAAGTGGGCTAGAATATACGCAGTTATATTTTATTGCATATATAACATTTTTAGCTAAAAATTAATGTTAAACATGGCCAAACCGGGCAACTTTTTAGCCGCTTTTAAAAAGTAAATAATATGCATATATACTTAGCTTTTTTAGCTACCTGGTTTTATAACTCATTAGCATTATCTATTTTACTTTTATTATTACTTATATTGCTACGCTTTTGCTAATAGCTATTTACTTTTATTACTATGTTTTTATTAACAGCTATCTGCTTATTACTTGCTTTTATACTGCAACTATGTTAGCAATAGCAACTTTTTTTTGTAATAAATGCAAACACAACCTTTATTAAAAACATTAAGCTTATTTATATATAACCTAGCTAACCTAATAATATTAAGCTAACTAGCTTGCAGTTGTAAAAAACTTTGCTGTTAACTTTATATGTTTTGCTAAAAATAAAACATATATTATTAAACTTAGAATGTTTACTGCTAGCGTTAGCAATTATATGCTTATAATTTTTAGCAGCACTACTTTTTAAAAATAGGTAAAAAAAACCTGTAACCGAACTTAGAGCTATAAACAGGTTTAAAATTTTTTTAAATTTTACAATTTGGAAACTTACGTTGTTAAATATAAGGTTATGCACGTTAGCAGTAGCTTTTTTTTTAACAACTTTGGCACTAGTTATTTATTAACTGGCTACAACAGCACCGCCGATTGTTAAGTCCGCCGTATTTAACCTGCTGCTACATTTTAACCTACTGTTGCTTATAAAAAGAACTAAAAAACTTATAAAAAGCTTAAAATAAATTTTTATTAAAATATCTTGTTGTATTTAAAAGCTAATATTATAAATAAATCTAAACTATTTTATTATAAAAGTATTAGTTGGATTTTTAAATAAGCACTTATGTTATAGCTTAAAAAATAATAACTTATTTTGCAAACAATGCTAACTATGTTTTTATACTAAAAAACTTTATATAACTTGCTACTGCTGCAATATTTTAACCTATATATATTACGCCCAATTTCTGTTTTTGTAGCTTGTTAAAAAAGCAAAAGGATGTTTATAAGTCACTTTGTAGTTAGTTTTAACAGTTTGCTTTGCCGACAGAGCCGCCTGCGTAGTTCCGCTTTATAAATAATAATATAAAAATAACGTTATTATAAAAACATATATGCATACTAATACGCTTTAGCGTTTATAGCTTTTAAAAGCAAAAAACAGATATTTATATATAACGCATCCCCCAATTGACCGGATCACCCAATTGACCGGATCAGTTTCGAATTCCGTACTATTTTTAAATTTGTTATATTAATTTTTTAATAACTTTTTAAAGAAAAATTGTAAAAATAAGGTAAAAACACTATTAAATTTGAAATTAAATAAGAAAAATTATTATATAAGCATTTTAAAATTAGCCCTACTATTTAGCTTATAAAGTTAAAAAGAATCCTGTATACTATTTTATATATAAAAATCAGTACTTTTTGGCATATAAATAACTTTGTTAATATTATAGCTATAATATAATAAATAGTACTATTTAAATCGTAACTAAAAAACAAATCTAGTAGTATTTTTATTTATTTTATAACTATTTTATTAAGCGAGTTATTAAGCAATACGCTAAATAAGCGCTAAGCAGGGATTATTTTAGCGCTTACTTTAGCGTATTGCTTAATAACTAATTAACAAAAATAGCTGTAAGACTATACTTTATAGATTTGAAATCTACGTTTAGTTACAAATCTAATAGTATATTTTATTAGTTTATAAAGTAAAAATTAGTAAAGTTATTAAATTATCACGTGATAACGCACGGACAATATTTGTATAGCAAAAAAAGTGATCCGGTCAATTGGGTGATCCGGTCAATTAGGGGATGCGTTATATAATTAACTTTATTTTTTTTGTTTAACATTATAGTTTTTTTTTAACACTTAGTTATGCTGTTTAAAAAAGCAAATAACAAAGGCGTTAACATATCTGCCAAACAGCACAAGTTAAAAGTATGCAGCATTTAAACGTTAAGCAGCAAGCAAAGTAGCTAATAAAAAGCAGCCTAAAAAAGACCTTTTTTAGCCAGCTAACGTTAATACACACGCTGTTTTGCAAGCTAGCTCGGCAGGTGCTTTATTCCTTGTAACCAAGATTGTAGCCACTATAAAAGGAATTCGCAACCTTTTCGGCAGCCTAGCGAGTAAACAAAACGGCAACGCAAAGCTGGCTTGCAAAAATATGCAAAAAATAAAGCAGCTAGTAAAACGTTTTAACAACAGCTTATAAGCTTTTCGAACAAGCAGCAACGTTATAAAAGCAAAGTCAGCTATAAACCAAAGCTTCGCAAAAAACAGCCAGTCTAACAAAAACTAATAAACCGCTATGTTTACTTAAGTAAAGTTATTTTCTTTTTATCTTATTTTATTATGTTTACTAATAACAAAAAAGGCAAGTGCGGCGGGTTAACTATGTAGAAACCTGTAATAAAATAAGAGTTAGTTTTTGCAGAAGTGTCAAAAGTAATTAATTAAAAAGGTCAGATTAGAATTAGCAATAGCTACTAATAACAAGTAGCTAAAATACCTACAATGCAGTATAATTTTATACATATCTCTAAAATAATACAACAACTCTCAAAACAACTCCCAATACATGTCTCTAGAGCTAAGATCCTTCCAAAATAGGAAATCATTAACTCCAGCGGTTAAAGTGGTAAGTATGGTGAAGTCAAATAACTGTTCTGAGTGTACCCAAGCGCTTTCGACCCACCTACTAAATATTTGGGATATCAGTGCATTACGATTCAGATTAATATTTTGTTGCTCGAAGCTGATTCAGTATAAGGTTCGTAGCTCTCTATATATGATGTTAACGGGAAAGCCTTCGAAATATATAGGAGGTACAGAAACAGCTGCATAACTCGGGTCCTGACCAGTAATTAATATTGTTGTTTACCCGATGTAATGGCCCAAGTATACGGGAGTGATAAACATTCGTTGTTGCGCGAAGAGTCTGGTCTAGACTCTATCACCAACTAATACATATGTCTCGCGGACAAAACGACGCCGTTATTGCCCTCCGGGCAATAACGGTATATAGGTCCCACACTTCCGCAACAATATGCGTATGTACACAACACCTTCTTTGTTCCATCCCAGAAGGTGTGACACGACGATCTTCGTGAGTGTAAATATACCGATGATCTCTCGGATAACGCCGGGCGTACGTTTGAAATGAGGAAATTGAAGTTCTGGCTCATATGTGAAAGCGTAGTCTTTGTCTCGGGATATATTGCTCTGCTCTTCAAAGATACAATAGAAAAGTAGCCCAAGGCTATAAACCATTGCTTTCTCCTGTGCCTCACTAGTCATCTGCTTCCAGGCGACATTGGTCATTGATTCGTGTTTGTGGCTCCGCTTAGAATGTCTAAGCAGATATTCCCACGCATATCCCGCCAGATTTTGGCCGCTGTTTGCGCATCTGTTCGATGTATTGTGGGTATAAAACTTCAGGCGGACACCATTCATACCAGTTGCCATGCTTTCAAAGTCGCAGAGTACTGCAAGTTCTTTCTGGGGGCCATTAATTGTCACTGTTGAGATGAGGACGTTATCCGGACGGAGGTCAGAATAAAAGTGTCCATTTCCCTTCAAATATGAACCAAGGCAGATGTCACGTCTTTACACCAAGACAGCTTCTGGGCCATGCCCAGCGAGCCCCTTTATAGTCTAGACGGTAACAATTCACCCAGCGATCCAGTTTAGAAATATCGGAGAAGGAACAATATCGTGTATTCCTTACCAAGGTTCCAAGGCTGCATTATTTCTCTCGATGCGGTATGTCCCCTCTGATGATACAATCCTGTAGGTGTGTCTTCGGATGTCACATCTTCCAGACCGGAACAAAGAAGGTGTTGTGTACATAAGCATATGTATCAGTTGGTGATAGAGTCTAGACCAGACTCTTCGCGTAACAACGAATGTTTATCACTCCCCTATACTCAGGTCATGACACCTCGACTTTTCCGCTGACACCACCGGGCCGTATGCGTCGAAACTTAACTTTCCTTTGCCTTTCCCGTTTGTTAGAATCGGCGGTGTACCTTATCCTAGAGGTTCGGCGCACTCGAAAGTATATGCAGCCCAGACGGTCTGTGGGGTTCTTGATATGGCATACGAATGGTGAGTCAATTAATTGAAACTAGCAGACCAGTTCTTGAGTGCCGGTGACGAATTGATAACGATGACGGGACGTGATAGACCTAAGCTAGTGGAATTACTGGACGAATTGAAAGTAGCGGAGGCCTTTCTTTCGTAGTTAAACTCTATGGTTTTCCTCCCCTAATATGCCGTTTTGTATCTAATCCTATTCTCATGCATTATGCTGCCATCGCTTTTTTGTACTCGCCTATTGCGTCTGTAACTAATCGAGCCATTTCTAGTAGCTGCTCTTCACATAGTCTCATTCCAATCAATTGGATTCCTACTGGTGAGCCATGGTAGGCCTTCAGATCATCTATTCAATGTGAGTTACACTAAATTTAGTGTTATGGGGATATTGACATACAGGCATCCATATTCTTCTAGTCCTTCTCGTTGAATGCTTTGTAGTTCGGGTCGACGATATCCAGCTCCTGATCCGCTACGGTGACTGGGATGACGATAGTCGGAAAGTCTAAGATATTGGCTGAGCTAGGTGGATTTAGTCATTGTAAGAGTTGAGAGAGCAAATGTGCGCGTATCTGAGTAATAGAACTTCCAAGGTAATACACCTGCATATGGGCTGACAGGCTGAACGATAGCTTTCACAGGGAGGCCTCAACACAAACGATTAGTAAGAGTAGCGATGATTTTATCAGATGTGTAGTACCATTTTGTGTCCGACTGGCTGAAGACTCCCAGTATTCTTGATATTTAAAACGATAGGTCTTCATTTTCACGACGACTTCTTTGTACCCCGGGAGGGGAATCGGGGGTTTCGGACTCTTGCTCGTGAATAACGATGCGATTTCTGGGACTGGGGGTTCGCCTGATAATTGAAGCGCTGCCCAAACGTCTGGACAGCCATCGCCTCTAGCAATTGGGCCCTAGTAGATCGAGGTTAAAATTCGTGCTAGCTCGAGAATCGGAGAAAATTCATACGTGAATCTCGTCAGAGTATTTATTTGACAGTGGGTCCCGGGCAAGGATCTGTGAAAGCGTAAGTCATCCATGATCCGCACGTTTGAGGGTTTTAAACGAACTTCATAGCTGGAATTATTTAATGCTTGGCGAACGATCTCCATGGCTCTGCTGACTGGTGGGTGAGGGTGTACGATACCGTCGTGTTCCACGAAGCCAAACGTAGCAGATTCGGGGGTTTCAGATAAAGGCTCTTTCCACGGGATGGGAACAACATACGGATCCTACCGCCAAGGTTCAGTTGACAATAGAGATTTGAGCGCCAGGCGAAGTGTTGTTATGGAGTCGCCCATAATACCCACCGCTGCGGGCATGGCCTGTTGCCCTGGTGCCTAGAGATGAGTGTTAGGGGTTTTCTCCAGTACAGGGTGATGGGCTTGACTCACCGTATTTGCAGTGTTTTTCACTAACAAACGTCCGGCGGATGGCTTCAGTGAAAAGATGCCGTTGTAAAACGCAGGCATACTGACCGAACCGCCTATATCAGTACCGATTCCAAATGCACTGCCTCTCATGGCTTGCATTACAGCTTCGCCTACAATGCATATTAACATTCGAGGATCCGTCGTTGATATTGAAGTAGTCCTGACCGCCAGATAAACCCCCAGCAGAGACGACTTGGTTATGTGGATTCCACTGGTATCCTACAATATTAGTGTTTGTTTCAGGAGGCTATTCGGTCAGTGAAAGTAACATCTATTTTCTGGTTATTGTTCAGTCTTACCCATAGGCTCATTACTAGGGACGTCTATTCGTAATTAACAGAAAACACCAAAGTGGCCTAGAAAGGCATATTACCGCATCCAAGTGATGCAGCTCCTTAACGGTCTCACTTTCGAACCTCTTCTCCTTGCCCGTTCCCTTATGCCCTTCAAACGTGTTTATCCAGCCGACAAATCCTAAAGATGTCCCAAGACCTTTGACGTGAAACTAGTCCTTCAAGCTCACAGGAATACCATGTAGAGGTCCAACAAGAGCACCATGAGCTTGAAAGTGATGGTCGAGTTCTTTCGCCCGATCGAGAGCAATGTCGAAATTTATTTCCAGCATGTTACTTGTCTGAATATATTAGCTTACGCGTTATGGGAGAGGTGATTTATGCGTTAAAGAACCTTTACTAGTTGATGAACGTAAGCGGCGCGCTTGTTAAATGCCTGAACTACCTGTACTGCAGTAAGCTCTGAGGTATTCATCGCGTGAATCAGGTCTTCAGTCCCCAAGGAGGTGATGTCCCTAGTCGCCGAATCAAGGAGTTTGTCAAAGAAAATCCCAGTGACCTTTCTCAGAGATTTTCCTTCTTGCACGATGGAGTCGGCGAGGAGCCACTCTGGAGGTATCTTGGCCATGTCAGACTGCCGCTTATCTGCTGCGATGCGCTCTCACGAATAGGAGCTCACAAGGGAGCCTGGGGACGCCATGCGGAAAAGAGCACTAAGTGTCACGAAAGCAGTAAAACACGTGAAAATAATGAAGCTTGCAGAAGTCGAGATTAAGGCCATGTCATTGCTTTTAATTAGCATACCGGAAAGTTGCGGTCTGCGACGTTGCATGATACTGTTTGTAGCTCCTGGGTACCATGCGATAACGAGCCCGCGAATCGATGAGCATAAGGGATGCATTTAATTAGGCGATGCGGCTATGTGCCGGTGGTGCCACATAAGTGAGCTGGAGTGGGGGAGAACAACGTCACCCATCTGAGAGTAAGTTGTGAAATATTAGTTGCAAGTCATCGGCTCATTGTATGTGCTGCATGCGCATGATGAGTTTTCGGAGACCAATAAAATCATCACCTCATCTTCATCGGTCAAGGTGCGAGCCCAAGTTCACAACACATCCTTACTTACTTTAATATCGCGTTTCCGCCCAAGTCACATAATAAATAATACATCATTTCCCGTTTAAGTTACTTAACATTCTCATCGTATTGGATACTCCGTGTTGCTATTGGCCATCTAGTCAATTACGGGGTTGTGCCCCATCGGTTGACACTACATCGGTTGAGCTGCTAGCGAATACCTACTACACAGTATGACTTATCGGTCGCTGGTAAAGTCATTGCGCAGCCTTGATATCAAGATCAAGCTACTCGAGCCGATGCGTTCAGAAATGTATACCTGAAATAAGTTGACGGGAAGGAGACTTGGGTGCGGGGTTGGTATGCGAACATTAGTTGATCGGCAGTGAGATTCTAAATGGGGTACTTGTGACTTCGGTGTTAGAATCTAGCTACTTCATCCCTTGCTTCAGTATAAGACATAGCCGCAAGGGCGACTAGAATGGGTAAGACAAGTAGACAAGTCGGAAATTAGGGGCTCCAGACGCCGGCGTTATCCTTGCTGTCTAAGTGCCCTGGAGTGTGCTAATTCCTTCGAAGGCGGTACGTAATAACTTGACTTCACGAAGGGCGAGACATGTACCATGTCCTGTGATAATTGTAACAGGATATCAGTCTAGGAAAGTGCTATACTTTAGGTTTTCAGATAATCAGAGTTTAATCGTCGAGGAAGACGAAGGGCGTAATTTCTCCCGACGATTGGCTTATTCGTGACGATCCGTAAAATGACGTGACTGCTCTTGATGCCTAAATACGTGTCACGAACTAACAACCCAGAAAGCCTATTAGTAGACTTCATGTGGCGTGAGAAGCGACTTGCGTTGAGGACAGTTTTCGCAGCGAACTCAAATCCATCAATGTCACAATCTCACGATGCGAACAAAGAGAACTCCCTGTATATAGTAGTGACGTAACTATGAGGGTATCCCAAGAACCTCGCGCATGAATGAATGTCATATTCTTCCACATACTAGCAGTCCTGACAATCAAGGCAACCGTAAATAACTCTTCACCCAAATCGGCGGGAAAGTCATCATACAGCTTCCAAAATCACTAGTGACTATGTACCCAGGCAGTATTTAGCCTACGTTGACGTTTAGCTTTAGTGAAGACTTTCTTATTACTCGAATAACTACCAGGGTCGTAAGAGCAACGCTATTGCCTTACCCTCGTTATAGACTGATAGACTGTAAAATGAGAGCACGGTGTCTAATTTGTCCTTGTTTTTTCCGGGGCTCGCCCTTACATGCCAAGAAGCTGCCTCTCTATTCCACAAGCCAAGCATCATGATATCTAGGGCATGCACATATGATGCAGTCTATAACTAGTTGTGAGAATCTGACCTTCTGGACCCCTTTACCCCAACGCCAATGCTAACACACGTCTTTGAATTTGAAATCTATCGTGGAATCATCAAAGTCGTAAACCAGATAACTTTCTTGCTTTTACGACAATCGCCGAATAGTTAGAGTAGTCTCAGAATGAGGCTCATCAGAGGTGACTTCTTCAGTATTTCTCAAGCCAAGGGACCTCAGTACCATCAGGGACATATCGCAGGGGCCTCTCTAGAGCGCGAGTCCAGTAGCCGATGGTGTTGGAGCCAACGGTACCTACAATTTTGTAAACCTCGATAAGAGCGTTGTAGAAGTCCTTTGCTGCGCTTTCAAGGCCAAGAACTCTCAGGCTCCGAATAATGCGGGTGATACGGAGATGATTATGATCGATGCGCGCAACCCAACGAGAGAAACCGGCCTCGCAATTCTTTTTGGACGTGATAAGGAGCTCATAATCGTGACCTTCTTTGTCTTTGGCGTCGAACCCGTAGAAGGCGAGCATACGCTTGAGTGCGCGGAGCAGGTTTCCCTTCAGCTCGGGTGATTGGGTGAAAATGAGCATCGTTTCTTCGTCGATTACCGGGGCCCTATGACCGAAGCCAGACTCTTCGGGGAGAGGAAAGACTGTTTGGATGTAGTTGTGTTGATACTCAAGTCGGTCGTCGCTCCACCCCAAAATCTCGTCGAGTGTGCGGCCATGGGCATCAGATCCTTTAGCCGTAGGGTCGTAGAAATTCACAAGGCGCCGCATCGACGGCTTAGAGGGCTGTTTCACTGACGAAGAAGACATCCTAGCCGTTTCCAACTTCCGACTTAAGAGATTAAAAAAAGATGGGTAAGATGTTAACGAATCAGCTGGTGTGAATATCAGAGAGTTTCCAGGTGTAGCTGCTCATGAGAGGAGGGTTGGATGATACAGGTGTTGATGGTTTGTCTCCGATGGAAGTGTTGCTTTTTTATGCATTTAGGATAGATTTGCTTCAAAGCGTAGAGTTTCGGTCCCCGCATTTCAAGGTGCCAAAGTACCTACGTACCTACGTTTCCACCCACGTGGGTTAGGTCACTTCGTCCTAACCCCACTCATCCCTCCCCATTATCCCTTATCGCGCAGCACTTATCATTACTCAATTACAGGTTACGCCAAAGACATCTGTTATATAAAAGATTTTAACTATATTCTTTTTTTCTTTAATAAGATTTTTTCAGATGTACGAGCATGAAACTATAGAAGATATTTTAATTCTGTTTTTAAGTTTAATAATAAACATTGCTAAGCATTATATAATAAAATATCGACAGTATAGGCTTACAGATACACATTTCAATAGCCTGCTATCGAGAGATAACGTGGGTAATATTGTTAATCTATATTACGGTTAGCCAAAGCTTATGATAATATACTTACTAGTAGGGTTTTCCCTTTTCTTGGGATTACTTTTGGCGCCGAACAAATTTGACCAATTTAGAAGACGCCTTTTGATGTGTCATCTTTTTGTGACATCTTTTTGTGACGACGGTAGAGTTTCCGACCCTCAGCAACTAGATTCAGGCAGGCCTGAGTCTGGCTATGTGATTAGCGCATCGTGCATGGCCATCTAAAACTGCTTTGTTGCATCCCGGCAGAGAGCAAATGGGCCGAGAAGATGGTAAGGTCCCCCCGGTACCTACCTGAGGTGCTGAGTTTTGATAGCTGCTCATGGCGGAGGAAAGAAATTTAGTCTGTAGAGTTAGTATTAATA
The DNA here is from genome assembly GCA_022495195.1 of Xylaria digitata. Lineage (NCBI taxonomy): Eukaryota > Fungi > Ascomycota > Sordariomycetes > Xylariales > Xylariaceae > Xylaria > Xylaria digitata. Next base: position 58,100 of record MU377109.1, read on the forward strand.
GAGCCAGGGATTTACGAGCTGTTGGTAGTGGTATTGGTTGGTGTAGTATCTTTTCTAATAGTTTTTTAGTCTTTTGAATCATTACTTGCCTTTCCAACCAAACACCGAAACTTTATAGTGGGATATCACTAGTATTTTCACTTTTCCTGAAAGGGGAAACAAACCCATTGTTCGCATACGGTTGTTTTGAAGAGTACATTGAATAACAATGTATTCTACTAAGAGGATCCAACCACAAAGGTGCCCATTAGTCGACGTTATTTTTCTACAAGAATTGAATCAGACAAAGACACATGAGTGACGGCGTGAAGCGGGTTCGACCAACGGGCTGGTAACTATGTCCGACTAGTGAATCTGGCTGCCAGCTCAACTACCGTTGAGAGATTTTATTTGCATTGAAGGGCACTTCATTTCGCACGTGAGGCAAGTAAGCTTCTGATTAAATAGTAATAAAATAATTACACTCAAAGTCGTCAAAGGCCTCAAGTGGGCCAACACTATTTCCCAAAATTGAAGAGTTTAGGCTATGGCATTAACTCCCTCGTCTGGCGGACAGGATCTGGTAGAGCCCATGCTCCTTTTCCCGGTAACTCTCCTGTAAGCTGTACTTGTGTCTTATCTGATCGGGCCTTGGACCATTGGTACCAAAATAGTAATACAGCAAGGGTAAGCGATATTGATGCCACCGGGAGAATCCACCAGAGGCTTGAAACCGTGAAAGCCATCCCGTCGAAGTTGAAGAAATTCGTTCCAAGTATTGACTGCGTCGTAGTTAAGAAAGATTCGATGTAGAGATACCTGTTTAATAAACTATATTGAATTAGAAACTCAAGGCAACAAATGTACTTGGGAGGAAAATAACTGTCACAATTGCGAGAGCAAACATAGAGATACTTTCCCTCCTCGCTTGCGATGCCATTTCTTTGTTTTCGAGGTGATGCGCCTATTTCCATTCGTAAGCCCATGTCACCTAGAAGATCAATAAACTTACAAGGTTGATGCAAATGTTGGTACGGTCCAGATAAGTCCTTGCCCAGCTGGCCCAAAACTTGTAGCTGTTCTCGAACTGCACCAACGAGTTGAGGGCCTCTAGCACTTTGTCACGACGATTTGATCGGGTTTTGTGGTACGTCGTGTCCAAGCGCCTTCCAAAAGAATTCAGCTCGTGTAGCTCTCGCACCTGGTTTCGGACGGCCACACCGTCATCGCGGTGCTCCTAAGAGTAGAGTTAGTAGGCTAGTCTGAATGCGTAGCGATTTGACACACAATTTGTCGAAGTGTCAACCTTTGGACCCCTAATCCTTGGCGATATGAACTCAGAAGGTGTATCAAGATTCAGGATTCTAGCAATAAAGGGGCAACTATTGGTCCCGGGTAGGCTTTGAGGGATGTTTCTATGAACTTTTTCATTTCGCCATTCAAGTTGACGAGATAATAAGGTAGTATATCGGGCCCGACGACGAGTTGTATAAAAGAGTGATTAGCACGGTCACCCCAAGACTAAAAGCCATACTGAATAGCTGTTAACATGACCTAGTTTTGTGATGTCCGAATGACTCCAAACTTACTCGAGTTACTTGGTGACTCTCCAAGTTTCGAGAAAGTGAAGCCTGTAGGGAAAACAGTCCAATCCACGGTTTGGAATAAGTCGACAATGAATTTGGCCGGCAGATTGCTTTCGTCATAGAGCAATTTAAGTAAGGTTGGGTCAACATGGGTATGGAACCTATTGTCGCTACAGGTGCGGAAATGAAACTGCAATCCCCGCATAGCGCGATGTAGTACACTAGAAGCGACAAAGCACTTATTCTCACAAGAGCCGTAATTGACAAGGAGCTGCGTTGCCATCACCGATAGCCGAATGCTTGCTCACAGGGGAACACTCTTCGCCTCTAGTCTTGATCGCGCTGAGATAAGCACTTAAATCCTTGTCCTGCACCCACTCTGCAAACTTAGTCAACAAAACAGTTAGTCCTAATCCTTCAACTCCTTCGTCGATTCAGTGACTCACTAAACTTCCCACTCCCCATATACTCCAGAATTTCCACTGTGCTACTGTTTTCGAAACTGCATCGCTACGCTTCGGCAAGGCAGTCGTCAAGGCAAGTCATAGAGAAAATGAAAACGAGCACCTATTTGATACTAGATAGTCCTCGTGTCTACGGGAAAACAGACGATCTGTGGAGAAAACACGAGATATGCCTGATCTTAGCTAATATGGTGGGGTCAACAGGGGCTGAGCTGAAGTTCCAAGGACCGTTGCTTATTCGCATTCGGAATAACAAGCCTGCGTGCCAAGCTACCTAACAGCCCTACAGTCGACTTAAACTAGGTTACAAGCTAAGGTTAGGTGGGTAGGTAGATGTTCTTAAACTAGGTATACACTAACGGTGGCGTAACTATGGCACCATAGTTCCAGTATGTTTCTCACGAGATATCTGTAAGTCTCCAAAGTAAGGTAAGCTGTTTGTAAATGATCTATATGCATATAAAGCCAAGAACGACCAATTTCCCAGGTAGAATTCATGATTGGCTCGCTCTGCTCTACACGCATCTTGCACAAATACCACATTCAAGAAGAGCTGAACACATCACTGCGCCTGCTTGAAACTCGGTCGGCTTACTGTTCGGGCAGTCAGCATATTGAATCCTTTACCATCGCCAATGTATCCTGCAGCGTACCTATATAACATGACTAAGGAAAGTCCAACCTGGCTATTAAAAAGTAAATAGAAGTAGATCAATTAGGCAGGTTCACAGGAAGGGCTTCTTCTCGCCAGCTTGGCGATAATATTGCTACGCTATAGGGTAACGTTGATGGTGAAGATTGCGGCACAGCAGTATGTATGAGGCAGATATATAGCTGTCGAGATCTCGGTCTCTATAAGAATCATTTCAGGTGCGCCCATCGAAGTCAACAGCTACTCCCGTTCAGTTAAAAGGGCTAGCTTTCACTCAAACTTCTATCCTTCTTTAACAAACTTGATCACCATGCGTGTTACTCATTCCGCCATCGCCCTTTGCGCCATTGGTGCGTCGGCTGTTGCTCTCCCCGCTGCCACTGGGGTCGAGGCTCGCCAAGAGAACGCCGGTACCTGGTATATGGTTGGCTTCCAACCTAATTGCGGTACCTTCGGCTGCAACTCAGACTACGCCATCTTTGGGGCCCCAGATGCAGTCCCAGGCGCTCCCGCCTTTGCCCTCCGAGTAAGTTTCTTCTTAACATCATGACACCCTTGTATATTTCCCGAGGACTCGATCAGAGGATATCTACTCGCACATCTTAAACCTATTTCGCCGTTTGAAATTTTCTTGTCTAACACTTGGCTTTTTAGTGCAACACTTGGGGGAGCTGCACCAACACCCTCCCGGGCAACGCCAACGCCCGTATAGTTATCAATCAAGGCCCGCTCACGATCACACAAACTTTCACTAGCGGCGACAAGGAGTTTACCGCAAGTGCCTCCGTTAATTGGGATGGCAACAGTTTGGCTTCATTCACGATCCCAGTGACCGTCACGAACGCTTAGGTCCTCACGCCGCATGTATGGATTCGGTGTTCAGAGGTCTACTACAAGGGGGTCATATTGTTGTATTATGAGCGATATTATCTTTGCTATTTATCAACATAGGCGGTCATAGCTCTTCTTAGCCTATCCGGTGCCTTTAGGCGACCAAACCTTTGGTGTTAATACTAGTTGACGCCCAAGATTGTAGCTATGGGAGATTGGTACTATAAAATTTTAAGTACTTTTCTAGTTAATAAACTACATGGTATCAATTAACCCTTGTATCACGTATTAATCAGAAGGTAAAGCTGTAGTGTAAGATCTTGTGGTAATTTCCGCTGGATTATCAATCGCATATATCGAAGGCTACCGGGCAGGGCTTCGTGAATTCACTCTCATTACGGATGTCTCCTACCCTGCTAACAACTCTTTGGTTATCACTAATGGCTTCCAGAAATGACCCTAAGTACCGTCGCTAACTCTTACTTATATACAAGTCCCTTTTTTCTGAAGTCTTAAAATGATGCGAAAACCTAAGAAATTCGAGATCTCTCTTTCTTTTCCCTAATTCTACTCTAACAGTTCAAGTTGGTGGATCGCTACCGTTTTCTTCTTTGGTGCGGCTTGATAATAAGGGACAATTGAACCCTTACAACCCGCGAATAGACCTCACGGTCAAGAGAGGAGGAGGGTTTTAACGGTGTTGAAATAGAAGGTATATGAGTGGATTGACTTGACTATCTAGACTGTGAGAGTAGGCGGAAGAACCCCTTATTATATGCACGAACAGTGTCAGTGACTATGTATTCTACATGTTACATGACCTTGACCAATGCTTTCAGCAACAGGCACACGGAGTGCGAAGCCATATACTGTCGATCTATCATCAAAACACTTTAAGAGATTGCTTAGTATGAAAGCTAGCCTGCTGAGGGCTGTTTGAGATAGTGACAATACATCTTGATGGAAGACTTTCAAAGCGTTGAGATTGCTCACCATCGATAGATCTCTCGCGGTTGCCGGATTTGCTGTTTTCGTCAACATATTGAGACATATCTTCGTGAAAGCCCAGATTGCCAAGGCCATTTCTACAAACACATGGTTTCACTATGAGGTTTCGGCTGAGGGCGACAATGAGGTAAAAGAAAGAGTGGTAAAGAAGTGGTCACGAAACTTGTCTCCGTATCATAATCTATACGGCAAGGGGCCGATGGGGTATGTTAGGGCTAGTTTGGATCGCACTAAGAGCATGCAGAAACGGTGCGGGGAGAAGCGTTTCAGGGTCACGATGGCAGAAATCGAGGCCTAGACACCGGAACACGGTGATGGTTATTGGTGGGGTATTAAGACATGCTAGACCCACTCACACACTACGCGGGTAACTGCCTAGTTGAGCTTTTGATATGATATAATGCACTTGTGTCTGAGCGGACAGAAACGCCTCAACAACTAGAAGACGTGGAGAAAACTGCGCCTGATCCAACAATTCGTCTTGCCAAGGGCCAGGTCAAAATCGACCAGTCTTGGCTACAGACTGATGCAAGTTGCGATTCGCTGTCGGTAGAGCACCCCAAACATGCCAAATTGGGAAATATTCGCGATTCAGACGAACTTGCGCTTCATTTATTGTGAACTATAGGTTGGCATGAAAGTTGCTAAGACTTCATGCCTCGGTTGGTGTCCAGAGGGGAGAGATCTTTCTCCAACAACCATTACTCCAGCTCTACAAGATGGGGAGAATGTAGACTTATCGTCAAAGGCATAATACAGGCAGCCGAGGCTCATGGCTCAACAAGACGTCTCAAAAAATATAAGAAGGGAATGAATTCACTAACAATGAGCAGTATTCCCCAGAACATCTCATCAACTCGTAATCCCGCTTCGATGAGTTTTGTCTAACTTTAACTCACTAAGAATGAAAACAACCATCAAGATGCGTTTTATCGCTGTCATTGCCTTTGCCCTCATAGCCGTCGCTACTCCAATCACTTTCGTGGGGAAGACGCCTTCGAGCGAAATTTCTCTAGTCGGGCGCCAAATTACTGGCTCTACTGAGAATGAGCTGACCGCTGGGGCTTGCCGAGATATCATTTTCATATTCGCTCGTGGTTCCACCGAGATCGGTAATATGGTATGTACATCCTTTTGATAGTTTAAGTAGTTATAATTACACTACTAACGAGAAGATATAGGGCACAATTGTTGGGCCCGGCGTCGCAAATCGGCTGAGGAGACGTGTCGGCTCTTCACGGGTTGCTGTTCAGGGTGTTAACTACGCCGCGCTGATCCCGACCAATTACCTCCCAGGTGGAACTGACGCGGCTAGTGAGGCAGCGATGAAGGGCCTGCTCAACCTCACCCACACAAAATGTCCCAACTCCCAGATCGTCACAGGCGGCTACTCTCAGGGAGGTGCCGTCAACCACCGTGCTATTGAGGATATTTCCGCGGCTATTAAAGACCAGATCAAAGCTGTTGTCCTCTTCGGCGACACGCAGAAACTTCGCGACGGCCACCAGATTCCCAGCTTCCCCGTTTCGAAGACCAAATTCTTCTGTGCTGGTGGCTTGGACCAGGTTTGCAACGGGGTGTTGAGTGCTGCTGTTCTTACCCCTCATCTCTCCTATGGCGTTAATGCCGTCGAGGCCGGCGACTGGCTAGCAGACCACGTTATCTAAATATACAAGGAAAGCCAATTGCCCATCGCCTTCGCTTAGACAGAACAGTTTGAAAGTGTCTTCGTCACTACTAGTTGACCAAGTGGCACCACCAATTCTCACTCTAAATTGAGTCCAAGGGACACATGTGTTATGGGTATAGCGTCGACAGTACCGTACTACACCCGAAAATTCATCCTGAACAAATAGTCATGTATCACACTACAAGTTATGGTACAAAATTACGTAATCGAGTACAACTGAGACCAGCCTAACGCATCTTATGTAATTAAACATTTGGAAGGCCCACCCTCCTTGTTCGCGGAGGTTACCCGGTAGCAGACCATTTTATTCTCCAACGGTGACATCTATCTGTTAAGGAAGCATAGCGGTTGCTGTAAAATAACAGTAGTTTAAAATCAGGTATACTAGAGCTATAAACAACTGGTATTTAGCCACAGTATTTCTCACCGTTTGTTGTCAAAAGCATAGCACATTGAAACTCTCGTTAAAATAACGATTAAGTCGGAAGGCAACCTCCTATGTATTAATCTTTTGTCTATACAACGCATTCCGACATGGTATATTGTAATTAATCAAAAGACTACAGTTACTTGGTATAGCTCTCAAGTGTAAGCAGGAAAGTAAGATACGCTATGGGGGCTAGCGCCTTACCTTTTGCTGCTACCAAGCGGATCGTGCCACTACTGGTATACTACTTACCTACATTTTCCCGAGAATATTGTATTACGATGCATGACGTCGTCACCAATCAGCACTATATTCTTTATAGAAGTTGCATAAGCCAAGATGAGGGGTATAAGGTAATCCGTCCTACATCACATTCCCGCAGTTGAAAAAAACTTGTCCCTATTCCTTTCACCTATATCCACGCCTAGCTATTACCGCCGCATAGTGCCTGTGCCTCTCATAAACACAATACAATGCCGATTGACTTCCATCTTAGCACGTCCGAGTCGGGCACTCAAACCGCGGCTGCCGCATTCGCCCGAAATGTCCTAGCTGAGGCGCGTTCTTTGTATATGGCTTACTCGTCACATAGTGAGCGGTTTCAAGCTACTCGGTCGACATATGAAGCTGGTGTCGTCAGCGGTTTGATTAAAGGCCAGCTTTCACCGAGCATCGGCGGCAGAGCGGGGTCGCTCGTGGAAGCGGCCATCTTGGTTGAAGAATTCTACGCAGTCGACCAATCAGCAGCGTTGACCATTTTCGCAACAGGGCTTGGCCTGACACCCTTCAACTTGCTACAAAATTCTGAGAAGAATGAATTTCTAGCACCTTTCCTTTCTGGGACGGGCGCTCCCCTGGCCTCTCTGGTCTTCAGTGAGCCAGGGGGAGTAGCGAACTGGCTTGAGAAGGGCGGCAAAGGCCTCAATACCACGGCGCGTAAAGAAGGTGAAGAATGGGTCCTGAACGGCGAAAAGATTTGGGCAACGAATAGCGCAGGCTGGGACTTCAAGGGCGCAGATCTGGCATGTGTCGTTTGCCAGGACATGACCAACTTCCCAGATGAGCAGGATAAGGACCAAAACCCCAGGGACAGCATCATGATCCTACTCGTTACTCGAGAAGACCTGGATCGCAATGGCCCAGGAGCTTTTGAAGTTTTGCGCCAGTTTGAAACCATGGGCCACACCTCAGTTTCTGGTCCTCATATCAAATATACTAACGTTCGTGTGCCGAGCAAGAACGTTCTCTGTATGCCTGGAAAAGGTGCGTCGATCGTGAATGGTTCATTCGATTGCAGCGCCGTACTTGTAGGGGCGATGAGCGTGGGGATCATGCGTGCTGCTTTTGATGCGGCCCTGGCTTTCGCCAAGGGCCACGATCGCCGTGGAGCGGTGCCATTGCTTGAGCGCCAGGCTGTGGCCGACTTGCTTTCGGGAATCAAGATGCAAACCGAGGCTTGTCGTGCTTTGACATGGAAAGCCGCACATGCCATGGAGAATGGACCCGGTGATTACAATGCACGGAGGGAACTCGCATTGAGCGCTAAGGTCTATTGCAGCGATAACGCCGTAAAAGCGGTCACGGACGCAATCAATGCTGTTGGAATGTGAGCTCAGACTAAGCGCCCTCATTCTACTAATATCTGCTGACTTGGAGTTTAGTACAGCTTATGATGCGAGCCAGCCTTTTGCTGAGCTACTGTCTAATGCCATGGTTCTGCCGATTTTTGATGGTGGCAATGTTGGTATAAGAAGACGCCACTTACAACAATTGATGTTGAGCCCAGAATATGATCCATGGGTAGCAACCTACGGACCATCTAAATAGGGAGCAATGGTGCAATATAGCGTCAGGAATCTTAGACTCTAATATAGGGAAACATTCAATGTCTTGTGTTGAAATCTAGCTACTTCAGCCCTTGCTTCAGCATAAGGCACGGCTGTTAGAAGGCTGGAGTCGGTAAAGCAAGTCGGCAATTGAACACTCTAAATGCTGATGTCTTTGTGTGTATAGACCTAGAATTTCAAGGCCATTGCTAGAAGCTCCAGAAGGATTTAAAGGGCCTTTAGCACCTTAGAAGGTTATTCATAATTCGAAGTCATATCTCAAGCCCTGACTAGTAGCTCTTGTTATATATAGTCCCTAAGGCCTAGGATAATATTTTAATTTGTTCAATAGATTAGGCGGTATCGTGCCGTGCGAGTCGCAGATCCAAGGGTGGAAGTAAAATAAGACCAATCTGGAAGCGTGAACGTGTTAAATATTATTGCCTGGAACCCAAACATAGCACTAGGGGTGAATACTCGCAAAAGATGAGAGAGAAAGTATTTAATTAGGTTGTTATAAAATAATTTGTGCCTAGTCTTGAAATAATGACTATTGTACAATGCCTTGTTCATAAGTGATTTACATTCCGGGTTCATAATAGAAAGGTTATAATATAAAGGGTGGAGGCATTTTAACAAAGCCATTGTCTGTGTATTGACAGTTATAAGACAGCGCTGTCGTCACTAGGCATGTTGACTGTTGCTCAACTACCCTATTTCAATTTCGTCTATATAAAGTGCCACTTTGCGTTGGAAATTTAAAATCCTTATTCAGCAACATCCTCACCTATTACCACCACGATAATATTTAACCACCAAAAAACAGTATGTCAGACAACAAGGGCAAATCAAGTGATAAGGGGCCGCAATACCCACCGCCAGCGCACATTCGAACCCCAATCCGTGCCGAGGTTCCAGTAGAACACCCTGAGAAAAAGAAACAGGATAATTCGAAGAAAGAACCGTCGCTTGACTGGCTAAAAAATGCAGATACTTATGAACCTCCAAAGCAGCAAGAGCCCAAGAAAGATCAGCCCAAGGAGCAAAACAACAAGGAAGGCTCTAGTGGCTTGCCGGAGTGGATGATCGAAGCAGATGGCTACGAGCCAAAGAATTAACCCTTAAAAGGCGCCATTATTTAAATGGTAATAAGTAGTGACTAATAAAAATAAGCGAAAAAGGAAACTTGATGCCATTCATAATTTTTTATGTTAATAATTTAAATTTTAATAAAACAAAAAGCTTTATAAAATAGCGAGGGATCTTTTTGCAAAAAAGTAGAGATTAATTTATTAAAAAAAATTAACCAATGCTTTTACTTAAAGCGATTAAATAGTAATATATTTAAATAATTTAAAATCTAAGTTTTAAGTAATAACTAGTATAAAAAAAAGACTTATTTATACTAAAAATTATTAAGTTTATAATTAATTTGATTTTTATATATATTAAATTTGTTAAACTTATTTTTTTATAACATATTTTTTAGTTTAATAATAAAAACTATAAAGCTGTTTTAAAAATAGCTTTATATAAAAAAAACGTTATATTAATTATTATTATAATTTTTTATATAAATAAAAACTTTGATAACAAAATAAATACGCTGTAAACAGCGCGTAAAAAGCATAAAAAATAAACATATAATATAGTTATTACTAATATTGTTTACGCTGTTTAATTTGTTTATAAAATAGTTTTTAATATTAATTAAACATTATAACAATTATATTAATATTATTTTTTTTTTTTTTTTTTTTTTTTTTTAAATTTAAAAGCTAGTTTTTATAAGTTTTTTAATAAAATTACTTTTAATACTATTTAAAATAGTAGCTAATTTGTGCGTACGCTTAATATATATTATTATAAAGCTTTTTTTTTTAGTATATTAACTGTTTTTATGTTTGCGCGCGTTTTTTAGCATATATAATAAGCTTAAAATGTAGCTAACGTAATAAATAAACTTATTTTATAAAAATAGCTAGCTTTAACGTTAATATAAGCTTTAGCTTTTGCTTTTTTATTACATAAATAATTTATAAACTAGTTATTTAATACTTTAAAAGCATTGCTAATAATATTTAATAACTTTTTTATTATTAAAAATGTTTTAGCTTTTTTAACTTTTACTTTTTTAGCTTTTTATACTTTTAACAAAGTTAGTTTTTTATTTTTGTAAGCAGTTAAAAATGTTTGTAGTAACTTTTTTAGTTTTATTAAGCAAAACGTTTTTGCTACTATATATGCTGCTGCTGTTGTTGCTACTACTGCTGCTATAACTAATACTAGTTTTAATGCTTTTAATACGCTTGTTTTTTTTTTTAATGCGCTTGCTGCTTTTATTATGCTGTTATTTTGCTACTGTTTTTATACTTTTACTTTATTTTTTTATAAGCGCTAACGTTTTAATTAAAAAGCAGCTTATTTAGTTTTTTATAAAAAATGCTTTTGTTTAGCTTTTTTAAGCTATTTTAATAAAATGTATTATAATATTATAAATAGTTTACGCTGCTATTGCTGCTTTTTTAGCTACAAATATGTTTTTATATAACGTAATTAATAAGCAAGTGCTATAAACAAGCGAGCGCTACACTAAATTTAATTAGCATAATTTCTATTTTAAACTTATGTTTTTTTTTATAACAATATAATATTATATAAAAGCAATAAAAATTGGATAATTTTAGCTAATTAAGCTATAAATTTAAACTTAACTTTAAATGTTAAAGCTGTTGCTATTATTTATAAAATCGATTATAATACTTTTTGTTAGCAATAATATAGTTAGCTTTTATAATATAATATTACGCCGAATTTATATAAACTTATAAATTTAAAAAAATATATAATAGTTTAATATATATTAAATTTAAATGTACGTTTATTTTTTTTTAAATTAAATAATATAAAAAATATAGCTAATTAATTATTTCATAATTATAACGCGCTGTTTATTAGCAAGCAATAAGCTTTTAACTTTGTAAAACGATAATTAAATTTTTAAACGCGTTTTAATTGCAAATATAATTATTAAAAAGTTTAATACAAAAATTTAAGCGTGTTAAACGCATAGTTTTAGCTTATATAAAATATAATTGCTAAATATAATATTAATAAAACAAATATTTATAACTTTAATAAAATAAGCTTTATAATAAACGTTTTAATAGCAATAATAATTATAAGCGTTAAAAAGTATAAAAAGCTTAAAATAGTTTAACAAAATAATTAAAAATAAATTATAATAATTTAAAGCATTAATTTTTAAAAGTAAGCAGTTTTGCTGCTTATTATTATTATTAATAAATATTATTTGTTTTTTTAATACAAAAACAGTTAATTATTAAAAAATTAGCATATTGCTGTTAATAATAATAATTAAATAACAAATAAACAAAATTTTAAATAAATTTAGCATTTTAATAAATATATTAAAAGCTGTTTAATTAAAGTTTATTGTTTTTTTATTTTTAACAATTATAAAAGCTATTATTTAATTAAATTTAAGCTTTATTATAAAAATAATAAAATTATTATTTTATATATACTTTTTATTTATTTTATTTTTTTTAGCTTTTTAATATTAATTTTTTTAATTTATTAAAACAAATATATAACTAACAAATTAAAAATATAATGCATAAACATATTATTTATATTATTAAAGCTAATTTTTTTTTTGCTTTTTATGCTGCTTTTTTAAAAGTTTTTATTTTTAAAAATATTTAAAGTAGCTTTTAAAAAACTAGCTTTATGTTTTTAAATTTAAATTTTATACTTTTAAAATTAAATATTAAATTATAAACTTTAATACTTTTTAAATTAGTTTTTAAACTATTTATATTATAAATTTTAAAAATATTTAACAATTTAATTAAAACAATATTACAAATTAAATATATTAAAAATTAAATTTTTTATTATTAAAATAACGCATCTCCCACTTGATTTTGGCCACCCTATTGGATTGGCCACCCCAAAATACATACAAAAAACGTCCGTGCGCTTTTAAATAACTCTACCAATATAAGTCCTATAAACTAATAATTAGTATATTTGGATTCCTTATTTTATAAGGAATTCAATAGTATTTTTATTTATTTTATAGCTATTTTATTTATAGCTGTATAAAAAACCACGCTAAAATAATCCCTGTATTTTTAAAAACTTTAAATATATTAACAGTGACGGTTAAGTGGCTGTGCTGCCTGCAGCACAGCCCCACAACCGGATCTCAGCCGCACCACATATATACTGGTGTGTGTGGCCCACATATACATTTCTCCTAGTATTACTTTTTTTTTTTATACGTAAATTTAATACAAATAGAGTGTTTTATTGCGAAGCTAAGCCTTTTGTAAATAACCTAACTATAACAATTTATGTATTACTTATTTATTTACAAAGCATACTGAAGCTGCTTTTTAATATATTTCTAACTAATTAAACTAGTTAACTATTAATTTAACTTAACTTAACTTTACTTTATTATGTTATACACTCTGGAAGGGCAAGCTGCTTTTAAGGCTATAGCTTATAAAAAAGTACGATTTTTTATAACAAAATTATAACAAAGCTTTTTTTGCAACAGCAAAGTTTTACAAATAAAAGTAAAACAACAATTTTTACTTTTATTTAGCATTTAACATTTGGACGTACAAACCATAACTTTAAAACACAAAAACAACTACAAAAAAAATAAAAACTTTTATAATTATACTGTAAAATTTAATAACTAAATAAAAGCTTTTAAAGCAAATAAAAAATAGTACTATAATAGCTTTAAAAAGCTTAATATAAAAAGTAATAACTTAACTAAACAATTAGCAGCGTTATATTTAAAAAAAAATAATTTCGCTTTTTTATTTACTGCTTTTAACAAAAAATGCAAAAAGTTTATGCTTAACTTTAACAAACTTATAAACTAAGCTAAGTTTTAATTTTTGCTAAATAACTTTAACATACTTTAGCTAAAGTTTAAACTTTGCATACTTATTATACAAGCACTATATTAGCAAACTTAAAATTTATACAAACTTTTTATATAAGCTAAATTTTAAATAAATATTTTTATTAACTAAAGCTGTTTTTTATGCTAAAAAAAAAACAAAAAAATTAAGCAATTAAAAACTTTATAAGCTGCTAATAAAAATAAAAGCTTTTTAGCAAATTTAAAAGCCTAACTTAATAATAAAGCTATAATAAACTGCCTTTTTAAAAAACTTAATAACGCTATATTTAAATATAATCGTTTTGCTAATTAATTAATTAAGTTAAACTAGCAAGTTGTTAATTTTTTATTGCATTATTATACAACTTTTAGTACAACATTTAAACTTATAAGTTATATTAAAAGTGCTAGCTGTTAATTAACTAAAGTTAACGTTTTTACTTTTTATAATAACAAAAATAAAAATAAAGTTAAATTTAAAGTATAGTATAAAAAAATAAAAAACTAATTTGTAATTAATAATGATTAATTTATTAATAATGCAGCTAAAATAACTAACATTAAATTCTATTTTGGCAAATACTCACCTTAATTAACTTATAACGTTAAAAGCTTTGCTTTAATACTTATAAAACAACTATTATAATATTAACGCTGTTAAAAAGTTTAAAAAAGCGTAAAAAAAGCTATATTTAAACAACTATAGCTTTAGTAAATTTGTTAAGTTTAAAAACAATTTTGTTTGCTTTGCTAACAAAACCGGTTTTTAAAAAAACAAATAAAAAAAAAAGTTTAAAAACCGTTTTTTAGTTCGCTTAGCTATAAAGACCTTTTTAAAATACTTTAAAAATAATATTTACAACAAGTTCTTTTGTTATGCTATTTAAATTATGCACTATTTGTACGCTAGCAATAAAAAATATAACGCAGTTTACAAAGCTAAAAACATTGCTGCAGGCATTGCAGCAAATACAAAGGCTACTTATAACAAAAACAACAATGCTACTAATAGCGCCTAACTAACTAATTGCTTTGCTTGTACTTTTAGCATTAGCTTAAGCAACTTTAAAACAAAAGCGTACAACCTAACTTTTGCAAAAATAAAAAAACTAATTTTAAAAAAGAAATGCTTTAACTGCAAAAAGCTTAAATATATTATTAAAGATTGTTTTAAAAAGTTTAATTAAAAAGCTTAAGTAGCTACAATTTTTATTTTTTATAGCATGTTAAACTTTTTAGCTGCTAAAAAAAAAACAAAAAAAATAAAGCTAACAAACAAACAAAAAAATAACTTTAAAAAAGTTAGACTTTTTTTTAAAAAGTGTGCTTCAAAATTATAGCGTAAAAAAAAAAAATATAGCAAATAAGTATTTAAAAAGTAAACCTTTTTTATACACTTATATAATAAGCAATAATAAACTTTTTTTAATAACTAATAACTTTTTTAAAAATATAAAAGCCGGCTTATATATGTTTGTAAGCATATAATTTGCAGCTAAAATTATTTGCCTGCTGCAACTATATATAATTATACAATTCAAACCTTGCAATATAGTAAGGTATAACAGCAAAAATAACTAAAGTATTTGTAAGGCTTTAAAGGTTACTTTAAAGGTTTAAAAACAAACTTTTTAACAGGGTTGGCAATTTAGTATCTAGTATTAGGACTAAGCTTTAGTACTACTAGTTTAGTATTAGTATTAGTACTACCAAGTACTAAACTAACTTAGTATTAGTATTAGCAAGTACTAAACTAATTTAGTATTTAGTAGTACTAAATACTAGTTTAGTAATACTAAAGTACTAAAAAGTACTAAAGTAAATAATATAAAATATAAAATATTTATAGGAAATTTTTAATTATATTAAATTAAAACAATATTAACTTAATATAAATGTAATATAACGTATTTTATAAGCATTTAAGTTATAAAAACGTTTATACGTAAATTATAACTTTATAAAAAACAGTTATACAAAAAAATAATTAATATTATTAAATTTGTAATTAATTACATAATAAATTTAATAATGATGTTGTTTATTTTTTAGCTAATTTTTTAAGCGAGTTAAATATAAATTTAACTTTTTTAAAAAAAAATTAATGTACGCTATAAATAATTTCTTAAAAAAATAAAAAATATATTTAAATTTATTTTATAATTATAAAATTAATAAAATTAATTATTAGTTTATAAGCTTAATATTTAAATAGTTAAAATTTATTTTATAAGTATTTCTTTATATAATTATTAAATAAAATACTTTTTAAAAAAGTAGCTTACATGTTTATATAGTTTAAATGCTTGTAAAATACATTATTTTTAAAAAAAAAAAAATAATATTATTATATTATAAAATATTAAATTTTTTTAATTTTTTTAAATAAAATTTCCTATTTTTTATATAATTTCTTTTTTTAACTTTAATACTTTAGTATTAGTATTAGTATTAGCAAGTACTAAACTAATCTAGTATTAGTATTACTAAATACTAGATTAGTAGTACTAAATGCCAACCCTGCTTTTTAACAAATACCAGTATTTGTTTTAAATATGCAATATAATATTATTTTTAAAAAGCTGTAATTTAAAGAATACAACATTTTTTTTAATTGTAAGCGGCGCAAACTTTTATTTTTGCTTAGCTTGCTAATTAATTATAACTTTAATTATTATATTTTTATAAACAAAGCTAACTTGTAGCTAAAGCATTTTAGTTATTAGCTAGATTTAAAAAAAAAAATGCTAAGCTTAATAAAAAAAAAAAAAAAAAAAAAGCAGCAAAAAGCTGTACTAACTAACAATTTTTAACATAACTAACTAAAGGTTATTACTATTATAAAACAAAACGATTTAACTACAAAAAATATTGCAAAAATAAAACAAAATATAAATAATACATTTTTTTTACTTAAACTTATTATTAAACAAAAAGTTAAACAAACTTAAAATTAAAACATTTTTATTAAATAGCAGTTTAATATACAAAATTTATATTAAATAAAATACAACAAAATTAAATAATATAAAAAAAAAATACTTATAAAAATATTTACTATTAATGCAATAACTTTTAAAAACATTATACGTTGCAACAAATTTTATAGTAAAATATAAGTAATTAGTATTTACTAAATAAACAAAATAATTAAAAAGCAACAAAAAAACTTTTTAAAAAATAAAAACAAAAAATTAAAAAAAAAGCTTTAAAACTTATACTTATTAAGTACTATAATCTATTTTGCATTTTTAACAAAGTTAACTTAAATATGTTATTACTTTATTGCCTACGTATAAACTATAAAATTAAGTTTATTAAAAAAAAGTTACTAAAAGATTTTAAATACAGCTTTTTATATAAAATGTTATTAAATAAACTAAAAGCTGTAAAAAAGTATTTTAAAAACAATTTTTAAAAAGGTTTTATTAAATTTAGCAATACTTTATTTGCGTTCTCCGTTTTATTTGTAAAAAAGCTTAATAGCAGGCTGCGCTTTTATATAAATTACTGCAAGTTAAATAAGCTAACTAAAAAAAACTAATACTTGTTATTTTTAATTAAAAAAACGTTAACCTGTATTGCTAAAGCTAAAATCTTTATTAAAATTAATATGCAGCAGGCATTCTACTGCATATAAGTATAACTAAGCTATAAAAACCTTATTACGTTTTAAACTTATTATAATGCGTACTGTTATTATATACTACCGTTTAGTTTTATAAACAGCTTGTTTATATTTTAACAGTATATTAATAATACTTTTTTTAATTATTTAAACAACTTTTATAATACGTACGTTAATAATATTTTAATTTACTTAAATAATATTAATAAGCATTATATTTATATTAAAAAAGTGCTAAAAAAATTGTGCAATATAAAATTATAAACAAATTTAAAAAAATTTAAGTTTTATATAACTAAAACCAAATTTTTAAAGTATATTATAATAACTAAAAGCATAAAAGTAAATTTTGCAAAAATTAATATAATATATAACTAAAAAGCTTTTACTTTAGTAAAAAGCGTGCGATTATTTCTAAAGTTTTATAACTTTTATTAAAAGTTTGTAAAAAATTATAATAAAATGGCCGCTTTTTTTAGCTGTTTAAAAAAAAAAAGTATGTTTTTTAAATAAACTAACAAGTATAAAAAAGCTTTTTACAAGCTTAAGCTGCTGCTTATTATAACTTTTATGCTATAACATTTCGATTTTAATTTATTTATAAAAATTAAAACTAATACGTTAAATAATATAACAGCTAATATGTTATTGCAGTTATATAATAATATTTAGCATTTTATAACGTTTTATTTTAAAACTTTACAAAATGCAAAATTAAACTATAGCATTTTTAACAAAAAAATGCTAGCTGTAGCATTAGCGCTAAAAAAATAGCGCCTTAAATTAGTTAGCATTTAATTTAGTTTATTTTTAGCTATTACTAACTATAAAACATTTAAGCATTTTAATAAAAAGCAACATTTAAATTTATAACAAGCTAAATAAGTTATACTATTTTTTAAATATAATTTTTTAATAATATATTAACTAAAAAAAAAAAATATTGTAGCTAATATAATATTTTAAAAATAAAAAGACTTATAAACTGCTTAAAAAAAAAAAAAAGCGCAGCGTTATATAACTTTGTTTAAACTTATATATAGTGCTGTTTTAAATTAAATTTAAAATATTAGCAAAATAATAATAATTTTTAAGTTTTAGCTTTAAGCTAAAATAAAAGTATTAACAAGCTTTTAACTTATAAATAAAGCATTGCATAAAAATTATACAAACTTAAAAATAAAAATTTTTTGCTAAAAAACTAAGTTTAATAAAAAAAACAACTTATAAATAATAAGCAATAAGCTTATTATTTATAAAAATAAATTAGTAATACTTAACTTATTTTATTTTTGCACAAAATTAATTAAAAAAACATATAATTATATACTAACTGCTTATTTAAGCAAAAAAAAAACTTGTAGTTTAATTTTATAATAATATTAGTAGCTTAAGCTAGCTAACAACTATAATATATATATATTAAACTGTTTAAGCTGCTAGCTTGCAAAAATGTTTAAAAATAAAACTTTAAAAAAGCTACGCCTATTATTAATATTTAATTGCATATAGCAACACTTAATAATAAATTTTAAGCAAATGCTAAAAAATAAGCATAAGCATAATAATACGTTTGTTATAATAAATAAACTAAATAAAAAAGTATAAACTGTTTTATATATTATGCAAGCTACGTTAAAAAACGCTGCAAAAATGTATTACAAAAGCTTATTTTGCATATTTAATATCTTTATAACTATAACTTTAAACTACAAACTTTAGTTTATATCTGCTTTTATAAACAAGCTATATAAATTAATAAAAATTATTTATAAGTTAACTTTTATTAGTTACTATAAAACAGTTAAACAAACAAAAATTATAAATAAGTATTTTAATTAGCAATTACAACTATATATAAGCTATTATTAAAACAATTAATTAAAAAAAATTTTAGCAATAAATTATGCTTAAATTATATTATTATATAAATTAACTAGCCTAGCTTTATATAAAGTAAAAATAAGCTTTTTTATGTTATTTTATTTTAATTAAAAAAATAAAATATTAAAAATTAAACTAAAAAGTTTTTTAAACAAAAAAAAAAAGTTGCAAAAGCATGCGTAAAATAAAGCTAAAAAAAATTGTTAACTTTATAAATACTGCTAAAACGTATTTAATTTAAACGCAAAACTAAATAACTTAACAAACAAACTATATATAATACAAACTTAACTTTAGCGTAAAAAATTACGTTTTTATTTTAAAAAAACGTTAATTATAAAAAACTAACAAACTATTAAACAAATTAAATTACTTTATAATTTAGCAAAAATATAAAATTTAAAAACGCAAAAGCAACATATTTTTTTTAAAAGTTTTATTTTTATAAAAAGCTTTTAACTGCTACTATATAAACTAATTACGTAAATACTTTAATAACCTGCTTTTAAAACAAAAAACAAAAAACTTTAATAATAAAATCGTAAAGCCGAAAAATAAAAAGAAATTTGTAATAAAAAAAGTTAAAACTTTTAAACTATATTATAATAAGCTGCAGTACTAAATAAATTAAAAAGGCTAAAAGGTTAACAATAAATAGTATTTAGCTAAAAACTTTAAAAACAGTATAAAACTGCTAAAAAAGTTTTATAATGCAAATTTAAAAGCTTTAGAACTGCTAATGCAATTGAATTTATAGCTAAGTACTGCAAAAAATAATAAGTTTAAAAAAACGTATGCAAATAATAATAAGGCGCAGGCACAAAGGCTACAAAGTATAAAGCGCAAAAATGCGTAAACAATAAAGCTACATATAAAGTGGGTTAAAAAAAAAAAATAGCAACAAGCAATATGTAAAAAAACTTATATAATAGCGCAATAAAACAAAGGCCCAAACTATAATTGTATAAATAAATACCTAAAGTTATTTTTTTTTTAACTAAAAAGTAATTGCTAAAGTTTTGCTGTTTAATTTGCAAACAAGTTAATTTTTTTATTTTTAAAAAAGAAGTAGTAACGGTTAAATAGCTATGCTGCCTACAGCACAGCCTTACAACCAGATCTCAGCTGCACTATACACATACTGATATATATAGCCCACACATACATTTCTTTTAGTGTTACTTTTCCTTTTTTATACGTAGATTTAATACGAATAAAGTGTTTTATCGCGAAGCCAAGCCTTCCGTAAATAACCTAACTGTAACATTAACAAATAAAATAGCTATAAAATTAAGAAAAATAGATTTGGATTTGTTATTTAATAAGGATTTCAAAAATACTAATTATTAGTCCGTACAATCAAAATTGGTCGATTTATTTAAAAGCGCACGGACGTTTTTTGTATGTATTTCGGGGTGGCCAATCCAATTAGGTGGCCAATCCAAGTGGGAAATACGTTAAGCTAAAAATAAGTTTTTAATAAATTAATTAAATATAAGCATTAATTTTTTAAACTAAAAATTTTTTTATATTTAACAAATTTATTTTAATTTAATTAATAAAATTATAATTAGTTTAACAATTTTTTATTACTATTATATTTATTTTAATTAAGCTTTTTATAAACTAGCGCAAAAAAAATTTTTGCATACTACTTAAAGTTTATTAACAGTTTACTTAGCTGCTTGTTTATAATAATTGTTAAGATTTGTTAACAAGCTTAGTTTAAAGTAATTTTTATATAAATTGCTTTTAAAAAGTTTTTAGTTATAAATATGTTTTTAACATTAAAAAAATTTAAAGCGTTTATATTAAAGTAGGTGTTATAATTCAGGTGCACTACCAACCAAACCACTAATCAGAGTATGCTCTCTCTGATTCTGTCTACCCATATTACTATGATCTATCCAGGTGTGCTCCGCACACTATTCTTTGCTTCTACAAGCTTTAGTCTTGTATGAGACCTACTATACGGAATATACATTATATTGTACCTGACCTCAAGAGACTTCCCAAACGTGACAGTAGGCTTAATTTTACGTTTTAAATTATATGTTTAATTTAATTTTATTAGCTTTTGCGCAGTTAAACGCTTTTTAATATTAATATTAAGCTTGCGTTTGTTTTACTAATGTTATAAACGCTAACTTGTTTTTTAAAGCTTTTATAATAGTTTATATATTAATATTGTTTTAAATAACAAGCTTTATAATAACTGTTGCTATAAACGTTTTATTAATTATTTTATAAGTTTATATATAAAGTTTTTTAAATTTAGCAGCTTTTTTTTTAAAACTTTATTTACGTTTAAAAATTTTTTTTATTTGCTTTTTATATAATGCTATAATTATATTTTTTAAAAAAGCGCTTATAAATAATTTTAATTGCTTTTTTTTAATTGTTTTAAAAGTTTTTAACTATAAATTATATAGTTGCAAATGCTTACTAAACAGCTTGCAGCATACTTTTTTTTGCGCTGCAAACATTATAAGTTTTTTAAAAGCATTTAAAACTGCTATAAAATTTGCAAAATTATTTAAGTTTACTAGTGTTTAAATATTATTTAAGCTTACATTTATTTAAAGCTTATAAATTTATGCTAAATAATTATATTAATTTTAAAACATTATATTTTTATTAAAAAGCTTATTAAAAAAAATTAACTAAATTATAATAATTAAAATAACAAAGTATTAAATAATTATATAACAATTTAAATAATATAAAAAAATATAAAAATTTTTTAGTTTATTTATTTAATAATCGCTTTAAAAATTTAATAGCACTGGTTTTAAAAGCAAACCAGGCTTATAACTTTTACAAAAAAATTAACTAATACTTTTATTAAAAGCAATTAAATAATAGTATATTTAAATAATTTAAGGTTTAAGTTTTAAATAATAACTAGTATAAAAAAAAGACTTATTTATACTAAAGATTATTAGGTTTATAGTTAACCCGATCCTTACACATACTAGATCTGTTAAACCCACTTTTCCATAACAGATCTTTAAAACCATGTTTTATATTAAAGGCTTCTATACACTTTATAATAACTATTGTAACAATTCTAATAGTTAGTTTTACAGATTTTAGTTTTTGTACCAACGTATTTTAGATTATATTATTTTTTTAATATGGCGCTTTTGTAGAGGTAGCAAGCAGTATTTATAAAGACCGAGCTATTTTAAACCCATTTTAACTCTATATTTATGTACTATGTTATTAGATTGCTTATCACTTGTCTTAATCATAAATACCGAATCATGTGGCTCTAAAACGTTGAGTGCTCACTTTTTAGAAAAGCGATGATGTCGCGGAGATGTGGGACCTATATACCGTTATTGCCCTCCGGGCAATAACGGCGTCGTTTTGTCCGCGAGAGATGATGCTGTTGGTCGCCTTCGAGATGCGAGTGTAGATAAACAACGCACGTACATTATCACTGAGTGGCTTGCAAATTATTTGTGGCATTCCGGATATTGGGAGGTGGCATCTGGTTCCCAGCTGATGTCTCTAACCAGCCCCTGCCAACATGTTGCGCCCACATCAAACCTAACAGCGACGGAAACACGCTTTTCTGTCTCTGTGAAACAGAAGGGGGGACCAGCACCTACATGATCCTCAGCTAGGAAGGGAAGAGACTAGGAATTGGTACGCTGTTGTAGGAGACGGAAAGATGATGTATTATCTATCTAGCTATTCTTTTGAGCTATGTATGCGGTCTATAGTATACGTCTATAGGATACTGTGTAGGATAGGATGAACCTGCATCCTATCAACTGCCCCTCTCTGGGAAAATTGCACAAACACCCACGTTTGTGTGTCTGAGACGTCGTCAGTATCTGACGGGATATCATATATGTCATATTGGTGCATGTCCATCAGATCTTTTTTGCTCGTTTGCGTTTGCGTTTGATCGCGATATGATGTCGTCTTGGGCTTTGTCTGTAAACCTGTCGTATTGTTGTCAGGTGTTTTAAGTATGGTCTTTTGCCGCTTGTCCGACTTCTCATCTGCCTGAAGGTTGTCGATAATACGTTTTTTGGGTTTGTAACTCTGACTCTCGGATCCTTCGGACAACTCAGTAGATGCTGCTGTGATACACGCCTTATATTCCAATTTGTTTTTGTGCATGTAGTTTCGCCAAGACGTGGGAATGATTCTGTCCTCTGGCTTCACAAAGATCCATTGGGAAGCGGCGTTGTCTACCTGATCTCTCAGTTTCGTCGGGAATACCTTGTGAGATGGAAAGGATACGGGCCGGCGGACGACCAATGGAACCCCAGAGAACTTCTCATGCAGAACGCAGAGGAACTGGTCCATGAATACAACAGAAAAAACAGACTGCCGTACAGCGAATCGACGGCAAAAGGGACAGAAATGGACAAGGCTAGCCCAGTGGAAACAGAAACAGTAGCCGACGAATGGAAGATGGTAAAGACAATACCAAGGACGAATATACAGATACAGCTGCCGAAGACGACTGGGGAACTAGACTAGGGTTCTATAGTAGATATGTAAGCTATTAGCGAGATAAATCTTCTAGAAAGGCAATCAGGGTGCCGCGGGGATATAATCGAAGGTGGTGAAATATGACGCTGCAAGGGTGATCCGAGGAATATTGGTGTTAATTGTCTTGCGCAGGTAATAGGCAGAGCAAGAATGACCGGCCGCTTCTCGCTAATATACCTGTTCTATTGACAGATTAGAATCTAAGCGAGAGAATATGGGACAGAGAATATCTTTGTGTGCGCTTACCCCCTTCACCAAATATTTTCAATCTTGATGGCGCGGAGGCCAATCCTAAACACGGGTGTCATGGTCAACAAAGCATGCATAAAATGAAGAGTAAATTCAGGTACCTACCTCTTGTAGTGTGTCATGGGGGTCCTATTTCTGGGATAGCGGTATAGTTGACAGCGCTCTAGAGAATTTGAAATTGAGGATAATATACGACTTGAAAATAGTGTCTACGTAACTGATATAATGAAAGCCCAATAAGAAGCCCGGCGATAGCACCAACGGCGATCTCGAGAATGAAACTATTCCTACGCACCGACTGTGGTTTTAAGGAGCGCATGAAGTATAAGTAAGCTTGCTTGTGTCTGGGGAGGCCCCTACAGGAAGCAGAACAAAGGACGGATTCTAAGTGTTCCCTCGACGATCCCCCCTGACAATGTGTATGACGGCTTTGCGGTGACCTGGCAGCATACATAGTCCACTTTTAGGATAATGACTCGACGGTTAGTTTCATATCCGAAACATGATACATTGTTGACTTACTGGAGATGATATCGAGAGCCGCATCGGTAATATTTATTCGATCAGAAATATTGAACCCAAGCGTGTAAAAACAATTGCCGAGACCACTCATTCCGCCGCGATAAAGCTGATGGTCCTTATGACGAAGGGTAATACCATAGATGAAGCCGAGGATCTTGGGTTAAGGCTGATGTAGGACACAAATAATGGCGACCCCCTGCTTGGACGGTTCTCGTAGTAAGTTCACAATAGACAATGACGCTGTCGCGTCGAGTCCGGAGGTAGGTTCGTCTGATAATCACCGAATGTAAGATATTCTCGCGAAATGTGCATTCAGGCATGACGTATCCAATAAGTTTCTCGACCCAACCATTCTTCACTGTCAAAATATGTACCAATCTAGGCTCAAGATGACTACTTACTTTGAACTTTACGGAGGTAAGCCGTTGACATAAACACAACCTATTGTCGATGACGTCTTCTCTATGAGCAAGTTGACTTGACTCGCTGGTAACGAGTTAGCTCAAGGCAAGGTACATTTACAAGAGGACGCTTTTACCCGCTCCCGATGAGTCCATAACACCCAAGGCGCACCCTCAAGATATATTGCAAGATTGAGGCGCAACAATGGTATTTCTATTAGCAGCCACTAGTGAAAGATCCTCAAATGCAACGGAGAACCCGATTTCTCTCAACCCTACTCAAGTTCTTGTCGTGGAGAAGTGGATATATACTGTTAATTCCGGCATGGAATTAACAGCGTCGTTTTTTTTCGTGACGTTACAGTCTCTCTGATCGCCTCGCGAGCCGAATCCTTGTCCTTCCCCTCATACCCAACACTTCGGATTTCATGGTCTGAGGCGTCGTCGCGGGCTCCCTCTAGCGGTGTGGTGTTGGTTGAGTCGCCCTTCGCCGCCAGAGAGGAATGGGCGCAAGACAAGACTTTAGAATGACACCGAATAGGACGAAATCAATGACAAGTATGGTAATGAAGCCATATAAGGCGAACTCTCGATCGGATCCTTGTAAGCAGAAAGATGTCAGGCCACATTGAACTGGGCTTGCTGACCTAAGAGGACAGAAATGACCTTGGGGGCAAAGATTGGACTTCTTGCTCCTAGCAGCGAGAAAATAGCCCAGGCGACAGATCAGCAGTTCATAAATCCCCTGGGGCTCATCGCATTGGTTCCTCGTGAGTTCTAAGCTTGTAATGAGGCATTCTGGAGTTGGAGGGCTGTATTCTGGAGGGTTTGCCTGGGTATTATTAGTACCTATAGCGAAAACATGTCAACCCGGTATGTACTATCTCATTCTCAACGTAATAGCGCCTAGCCAGAGTGGGTTTGTATAATCCGGGAAAGGGGTCGTGTTGGCTTGGGGTGCAACTCACAGAGGAAACCTAGATTACAGACATTTTGCCGAGAGAGCACAACGGGTATGACCCCTCTAGAGCACGTTGAGCCTGACAGTGACATGAGAGGTAAAGGCAGCAATAATTAAGTATGGAGATTAGGTGTCGCTATTGTGTTAACGATCTGGAATTCCAGCGAAACAGGGAATAATGGGTAGGAACAAGACGTGACTGATTTCAAGCGAGACCTCGTAGATTGCTCAATGTGTCATATCGCTCTGGAAAGGTAGGATCGTCAATAAACAAAGAAAGAAACCGAGTTATATACCATAACGGTTCTCTACCCTCAGCACAAAGTTGGAGTATAGTAGGTCACGGGAAGTTTCATCCCTTAATATGTGATCAGATTCGAAAAGGCCCCAACAGGGATCTTGTAGTCACGCTTCCCGCTCAATTACATCGGCTCTATATCATTAAGTTATTTGAGGTACCGGAACAATAAAGAGCCAAATCCCACAGCGCTGTGAGACAGCATTTTATGAAAGCTCAACTCTATGGTATTAGCGCTGACAGTTTTTATCAGACTTCCAACCAGGTACTCTCCTAGTAGACTACTTCCCGATCTTGAATAAACTACCCAGACTACTTCAGCCTTGTTAACGACTCGCGTATGATCTACAAAAGCGCGAGTCAAATTTGTACCAAGCATCTTTAGCTACTCTGAGAGCGCAGATACAAGCAGGGGCGGCACCAGCCTGTTTTGCCACTGAATTCTTGAAGCTCAAAGAGGATGAGTACTCCGCTGACGACCAGGCTATTGGCATCTTCGGAATGCTTATCGGTGCTAGATCTGATGCCACCAGCAGCATAATTCAGACGTTCTTCAAAATTATGGCGATGAACCCTAGCGCGTTCCGTGCAGCCCAGGAAGGCAAGCACCTCCTTATCCATATTTATTAGACCCTCGCATCAGTCAATTCACTGACCAGTGATGCTTATATAGAGCTTGATCGAGTAGTTGGCAAATCAAGATTGCCTAGTTGGGAAGACCAAAGAAACCTACCTTATCTCCGAGCGCTTGTTAAGGAGATCCATCGATGGGCGTCGATTGGCACCCTGTGTGTACCTCACGCAGCATCACAGAAGGATTTAGACTTTGGGGTTCCAAAGGGCACTATTTTGTTTCCCAATCTCCCTGCGCTCAATTGCGACCCGGAAGTCTACGAAAACCCTGACGACTTCTACCCCGAGCGGTTTCTGGGCGATGACTTGGACGCATTCACTAGCGCGAATCAACCAGATTTTCGTAAACGAGACCATTATCATTACGGATTCGGGAGACCCATTTGCCAGGGGATTTTCGTGGCAGGAGCATCATTGTACATCGTATTCGCTCGCATTATACGGGCATTTAACATCTCAACTGCACCAGATGCACCGCCGCTAGACCTTGACGATAAGACTCGTAAGTTCTCCCCTAGCGACGTTAGCCGAATGACTACCTAGCTAACTGACCTTTCGACGGCAGCGGGCCTAATCACCAAGCCTAAACCTTATTCCGTTCAGATTCATGTACGTTCGGATACAGCGGAGCAGGTTATTCAGACTGCAGTTTTAGAGGCGAAAACGGGAATAGTAGATTTCGACTCGGTAAAGGTAGATAGACGTTCAATATCTTGATCAGGGGTACGCGCGCATCCCCTGGCCTCATGGGAGTCATTAAAGGCGAATGTAAATTTTTTTAAGCGCATATAAAAGGTCTTTACCTGCCAATTGTGATAGATTCCGTATTCCTCTTGGATCGATTGCCAAGCGTCATATCTCGTTAGCATAATATTTTGTCTACTAATACTCAGAGTTGAGGGTAGGAAAAGATTATATACAATGACCATTGAGAGTCGAATAAAAGGGTATGGAGAACTGGAGATGTAACCTATCAATCATGCCACCTTGAACTCGGGTACTGCTCTTATACAGAGCTGTTTCCATTAACGCCGGCGATACCTTCTCACTGTTGCTTAGTGCAAGCATGTCGCCTTGTCTACCCCTATACCAATTATTGTCGTACTTCCTAGGGCAAAGAAGGTGTTGTGTATATAAGCAAAGGTATCAGTTTAGTCAGTTTAGAGTCTTTACACGGCAACAGATATTCATCACCTCCCCCAAAACAACCCTCCGGGATACTTGGGTTCTGACACCAGTTCAAAACCGTTTGCACCGGTTAATTCTTCGGTTATAATGAAAATAAAAATACGCTAGCCCAAAATATCCATTTTGACCAACCCATCTTCACCGCTCATCCATATTGTCCTACCTTGTGTGCCGGCCCCATAGTGATCAAACAGACTCGCGGAGAGTGATCAGTTGGAAGAAGGGAACCGGTGCTTTCTCCAGAAGCTACCAGCTACTAGTCTATTTAGATGATCTAAGGTCTAAGCTATAAAATATATTATAGTGAAGAAATAGAACTATTAATACTGGAGATCACTCGGTCTATCATTCAGCCGATTCCTCCACCTACTGGGATCTGTAGAGATCCACTTCTCCATGACAGATAGTCATTGCTAGGACTACTCGAATATTATGACAAGAGCTTGCAGTTAAGGGCATGGGGCATAGCCAATTCGCTAATAATTTTCTTTTGGTCTCAAGGTATGAGGTCTTCCCAACTTCAGTCTGGGAACTAGAAATTTCAAAGCTTTTCACACCTGAGCTACAATATTTCTTTATTCTAGTCTGTTAGGTGTCATGCCTTATTGTTATGCCTGCTTGCATGCTCACTCGGTGCTCGCGATTCTTTACGTCCGATCATTCCGAAAATCATAGACATGAGCGCGTGACCCTTCAATATATGGCTTGGCGTGACCTTGGCTCGTCTTAGTAGTGTAACATTTTACTCCCAATGGTCCTGGGTTGACAGTAACAACAGCTCGTGGAATTTCAGAATGCTGTGCCCGCGTAATCACCCGAGTCGGCTCCAAGTCCTCATTTACCTGCTGGTCGCTGTTGAGGGAGCTTCGGCAGCCTTGGTACCCCCGCACGCATCTGCTGTCTCCCGACAGGAGGTCGAGAACAACACCTATGGTTTCATCGTAGCAGGAGGGGGCATCGCTGGATTGACAGTGGCGGATCGCCTGACAGAGGATCCAAGCGGTAAATTCTCGACTATTTTCTATCTTAGTCTTGGAATGAAGCGCAATTGACAAACCTTATATAGTCAGCGTGCTTGTTATTGAGGCAGGGTCGTTCGACCAGAGGGAGGACAATGTCCTAATTCCTGAGGCCTACCCCCCCTTTCAATATTTCAGTGGTCTAGAATCGGTGCCGCAGGAGGGCCTAAACAACCGATCAATAGATACCATTTGCGCAAAGGTCGTAGGCGGTGGAAGCGTGGTCAACGCAATGGTGTATCTAAGGTACGCGGTTTATCTCATCAGACGCTTGTCTGAGGGGTTTTATCTATAAAGCCACCAGCAGAGCTGACCATTAGTCAATGTATAGAGGAGACAAGGCTGACTACGATGATTGGGGCAAACTTGGGAATCCTGGCTGGAGCTGGGACTCTATATTCCCTTATTTCTTGAAGGCAAGTCCCGATCGCCTCGGGCGAAATTGGGGATAATGCTGACGGGTCGTATAGGGAGAGAATTTTACTAAGCCGGACAGAGATTTTGCAGCGCAAACGAATATCTCGTGGGATAATTCAGTCCGTGGAACATCAGGGCCTGTAAAATATTCCTACCCCAATTACTTCTATCCAGGTAGTGCAAACTGGTGGAACGCAGCTAAATCGATTGGTCTGCCTGTTGTGAAGGATCCGGAAGCAGGTAACAACCTCGGTATCTTCTGGATACCCAGTGTCTTGGACGCAACGACTATGACACGGAGTGATGCCCGTATTAACCATTACGAAAGAGTCAAAGCATCGCGGCCCAACTACCATATTCTTGCCAGCACCACTGTATCGAAGGTTGTCTTCAACGGGGCCCGAGCCGTGGGTGTTGAGTACCTCCCCTCCGCAGGCGGTAGCAGTGCCCATGTGTATGCCACGAAAGAAGTGATTCTTGCAGCTGGCGGTATCCACACCCCTCAGGTTCTGCAACTCTCTGGGATCGGACCTCGAGCGCTGCTCAACGAGCTTGGCATTCTTATCGTCCAAGATCTTCCGGGAGTTGGACAGAACCTGCAAGATCAGTCAACACTTACTATTCAATGGAATTGTATGTTTCGCTTCCTGGACTCTTGTATGACCATAGATCTAACCTCTAGCAGTCACCCACAATGTTAACCCGAATTCGGGAAGCTTGGATTCCAATGCCACGTACAACGCAGAGCAGAGAGCGCTCTACGATACCGATCGGACTGGGGCATACACAATAGTTCGCTCGCTCAGCACCAACATCGGACAGCTTTCTTTGCAGCTTATCACTGGTAATTACTCGGCAATCGCCGCGGAAGCTCGGTCCCGAGATCCCGCGGCGTCTCTTCCGAGCGATGTAGATCCGACCGTCCTTGAAGGTTACAAGAAGCAACGCGAGCTATTGATACAGCAGTTCGAGGAGCACGATGCTGCCGTCGGTACTCTCCATTGGGGTACTTCGTCATCAAGCCTTATCTATCATCTCAAGCCGCTCAGTCGTGGGACAGTGAATATCAACAGCACCGATCCATTAGCTAGCCCGGTGCTGGATTATCGTACCGCCACAGATCCCATTGATCTCGCTGTATACGTCGCTTTGCTCTGAAGAAACCGTGAGCTTTTCGCCGCACCGGATATGGCGTCACTCGGCCCGGTTGAGGCAAGTCCATTCGGTGCGCACCTACAGACGGATGAGGAGATCATCGCGGTGCTGAGACAGCAGATCAACCCCTCCAACGCTCACCAATGCTGTACCGCCGCAATGCTACCGCGGAATTTTGGCGGCGTAGTCGACAGCAAATGGAAAGTCCATGGGATTCAGGGGCTGAGGGTTGCAGACACCAGCTACTGGCCCTTTCAAACTTCCGGAGCGCCCACCGCAACGATGTATGCCAGTGGTGAGAAGGTGAGAGGATTCGCTATGCCCTCAAAGCGCCATATTGACAACAGCTAATTTACCGGTATAGCTTGCCGATGTCATCAAGAGAGACTATAATCTCACGTCGCTATGAAACAATGGCAGATAGTCCGGCCATGTCGCTTCCGTAAAAGTATAGCCGTCCAAGTGGAAAACTTTAACTTAGGATCGTCTATCCATGTCGGCTACTTCTTGCAAATAAAAATCGTTCATGGATATTGATCCTGCAACGATAATTTGACAATTAGCTCTGGTAAAGTGCGTAAGAGACTTAGATGTTCGCCCAGCCATATACGCTCTACCTAGCACGAGGATTGTACTTCGTCTCGAGGTTAGAACTTAAAGTGGCCTCGACCAATGCTGATAAACTCTCTGGTATATGACTAAGAACGACAACTCTTCCGATAGTATAGATTAGGTTACTGTAGAGTCATGTGGATTCTCCACACACATATACCTAGCTAGTATAGCCCGTAGTTAATAGCTTTAACGTGCCACACAAATAAACGGTCCGCACAAGTCAAACGGTCCGGTCTCTATACTTTCGTACGCACTATTTTTTATTTCTATTTTTACTACTACTAACAATGGCGCGTGCTGCAAAAAAAAAGCAAACTTGCAGCTTGTATTACAAGCTTTTTAAAATAACTTAAAATTATTTTTTATTTTTGCAGCAAAAATTTATAGCGTTTTTTGTATAACGTTAAGCTGTTAATAATATAGTTGTAAGCTAAAACAAAATTTACTTTTTTTTACACAAAAATTAATTAATTTTAAAAAAAATATTATTATATAATATTACATAACGCATCCCACAAGCTAGTTTTGCACATAAACAAGTGTCAGATATAAGGGATATGATCTTATTCGGTATATTGACTGAAGGGGTATTCAATGACGGACCCATGTCAGGATGACAGGGGCCCCCCCATACAATTCTGCCTACAGACGCGGTTACTACTACATGAGACCTACAACAACACATCAATCAATACAACACATTCAACCCAATTGCATGCCGTCGCTTATATCTGACAACAAGTTTCGCACTTTTCTTGGCGTACCCTGTAAGCCACTTTATATGCAGGGGTACTTACTCTACTTTATTATAACTTTGCGAAAAAAAGGTCGTACAATAAAATAATTAGTACTATTAGATTTGTAATAAAATAACGAATCTAATAGTATTTTTATTTATTTTCTAACTATTTTATTGAAAGCGTTATTAAAAACTACGCTAAAATAATCCCTGCAAATTTGTTTTTTTAAAGCTATACGCCTAAATAAAATAGCTAGAAAATAAAAGAAAATACTATTAGATTCGTTATTTCATTATAAATCTAATAGTACTAATTATTTTATTGTACGACCTTTTTTTCGCGAAGTTATAATAAAGTAGAGTAAGTACCCCTGCATATAAAGTGGCTTACAGGGTACGCCAAGAAAAGTGCAAAACTTGCTTGTGTGCAAAACTAGCTTGTGGGATGCGTTATAAGCATATATTGCACCTTTTTGCACTTTTTATATGCTAATTTATATAACTTAATTATAACACTTATAAATTTTTTTAATTAATTAAAATTATTTTTCTAAAAAGTTTTTACTTTTGTTTAACAAGTTTGCGCATTATATTTAAATTTGTTATAAATATTATAACGTTTTTAACTTGTTTATACTTTTTTTGCTAAATAACTACTTTTAGCTTTATTATTTAATTTAACTACTTTATTATTTTTAAATTTTTATTTTAAAGCTATTTATTTTTAGTTTTATAACGTTTATTTAAAACATAATTAATTTTTTAAAGCTTTTTAGTAAGATTTACTAGGGGTAATAAGGTAACTTAGTCTGTAAAAATGTGATGTAGATTAGAAAAGGTAGACTGGAACTGGTGTTCCAGTCTACAAAAACTAGTCTATCTATAAGGTAGGTCTTTAATATGTGGAGACCCCCCGTTTGTCTATATCACTTTTTGTTTTTTTAACGCAAAAAAACGTTTCTATATATTAACTTTTATATAGCTTTTATAATTAAGTTAATAAAATTTAAAATTTTAGTTTTAATAAAAATTAAATGCTGTTTAATTTTTAATATAATAATAAACGTTTTTAAAATTTAAAATTAAGCTAAAAGCTTAAAGTTAATAAATAATGTTTTAGCTATTTTTTAAATATTTAATATAAATATTAAAATGTTTTGCTTATTTAACACTTATTTTATTAATAAAAAATATTATAATATTATAACGCAAAATAAATTTCGTTCGCAAAAATAATATATAATAATATTGTTTAATTTTAAAAATTAATAGCTTAGTTTATAATAACTTATTTTTTACTTTTAAGTTTAATTTATTTAAAACATTTATATTTTTTTAAACTTATAACAATTATTTTAATAGTTATTTTGCTTATTAAAAACTTTGTTTTATTAAAGTTATAAATATTTTTAATTTATAATATATTAAACAAACAAATAGCTTGTTATAAACTAACAGGAAAACGGCCTGAAAAGAAGACCTAGCGCAGTCATAAACCAGATAAAAAGCTGGACCAGAAAACAAGCTACAGCCAATTATAAACGCAAAGGTTACGTAATAAATAGTTAGGATAAGTTTTTATTTATTGCTATTTAAAAAATATATAAAAAAAAAAAATACTATAAAAATATAAAAAGTTTTTTTTATAATTAGCATTAATCTTTTTTTATTTTACTGTTTAATTTAAGCTATAGTTAAGTTTTTAAAATTTATTATAAAAAAGTTAATTTTTTAATAATTACTTGTTTATATTTTGCATAATACTTTTTATAACACTTTTTACTGCATATTACTTTTTTTTAATTATATAAACTAAGCAATAACTTATATTTATAAATAAACTAACCTATATAAAAAGCTTATATATATTAAAAATAAAACCTGATTATTATATTTTAAACAGTTAACTTTTGCAATATTATACAGCATTATATAAAATATAAAGCAAAATAACAGAACTTATAAAACTAACTTTAAAAGCAATAACTTTTGCTTTAAATTAATTACAAACAAAAATTAACTAATTTAAATTAATAAATTAGCATTTTAATAAACAAGTTATTAATATATAACGTGCAAACTAACAACTTAAAAATTAATTTAATAATGCACTTAAAATTAAGCAACATAAGCTTAACAAACTAAATAAATTTAAAAAATCTTAAGAACACTTTAAAAGATTTTTAACTTAAGTTAAAGCTTATATAAAGCATTATAAAAAGGATTTTTTTAAAAAAAAAAAAAAAGTTTTTTATATAACAGAATTTTTAGCAAAAAGTACGCTAAAATAGTTTAAGCTACAAATAAAAAAGTATATAAAAATAAAAAAAAAACAACTAAAGCGTTAAAACTAAAAATATATTTAAAAATATAAACGGATTTGCTAAAGTTTTAATAAATATGTATAGCAATTTAAAAAAAAAAGCAGCAGACTAAACAGCAGCTGCTAAAAATTAAACAAACTAAACTAACATATAAATATGCAGCAAAGTTTTGCAAACTAGTATTATAAACCTTATAAAATAATAACAATATTTTAATAGCAATTTTTTGCAAAAGATTAAAAGATTTAGTTTAAAATAAACTTTATAAAAATAACTAACTAAAAAATTTCGAAAAATATATAGCTAAAGCAATCAAAATTAATAATTAATTATTTAAAAAATAATAATAAAAAAAAAAACAAAAATCAAATTTTATAGCTAATATAAAACAATAATAACAAAAATATATTTAAAACTAATAAAACTTAAGGCTATAACTATTATAAAGCTTTTAAAAAAAAAAAAACTAAATTAAATGTTTTAATTATAAACAAAAAGAGCATTATATAAAAAAGTACAAAAAGCTTAAACGATTACAAAATAAAAAACATTTTAAAACAGCAAAAGTATTTACAATAAAAATTTAAACAAAATAAACTATTAAGCAATAATAACAAACAAAATATATTAAAAAATGTAATATATGTTTAAAACTATATTAAAAATGCAAAATATACTTATATATAAAAAGATTTATATATATATAAAACGTAAAATATTTTTGTTAAAAAAACATTAACAACTGTTATATTTATATAAACAAATAAACTATAAAAAAAAAAAAAAATATAAAATAATAACTTTTTAAATAATACTTAGCTAAAAAAAAAACAATGTTTAGCAAAAAAAGATTGCAAATATAAATAATATAACTATTAAAATAATTTAAAATAGCTTAAAAATACAGTAGCAAAATTAATTTAAAAAAAAAACATACAATATTAAATTATTAAAAATAAGCAAATAAAACAAAAACAAAATCTTAAAACTATTTATAAAATATTTTAAAAAGAACTAACAGGTATATAATGGCTAAAATTAATAAAAATTTAAAAAATAAAAAAATCTAAATTGTTAATAAAAGCAAAAACTAATACTATTAACAACTTAAAAACAATTATATAATTTATAGCAATAAATTATTAATATAACAAAATAATAATGCTAAAAAAAAACTAGCTGTTGCTAAAACATAAAATGTATTACAAAATCTTTTAAGCATGCTGCATAATATATTAATATTATATTTATATAGTAAACAAAATATAAAACTAATAGTTTTTATAACAAATTAACTAAAATTTAATAAAAAAAACTATATAAAATTAATAAAGTTGAATATTTAATACTTAAATATTAAAACTTAAATAAATATGCTATTTTTAAAAAGAATTTAAAACAAATTTAAAAATGCATTAGTTATAAAAAAAAATTAAAATTGTATACTTATAATTAATGTTAAATATACGCAATAAAAAATTTAGAAATTTATAAAGTTAAGCAAAAGGCTAAAGCTAAAGCTAATATATAATAACTTATTTTTAAAAAAAAAAAGAAATTATTTTTATAAACAAAAAAAAACTTAAAATAGCAAGCAGCAGTATTTTTTAATATAATATTTAAAATATTAGCTTAAAATAATAAAAATAGCAAAAACAAAAGCAAAAACTAATAACAAAAAGCTTAAAAAACAAAAAACAATAATAAACAGTTAATATAAACTAATAACTAGCTTAATTAATTAAAAAGTTTTTATATGCAGCAAATATATATATAAAAATATAAATGTTAATAAACATAAGTTATTAAAAAAAGCAAATAAAAGCTTTATTTAATACAAAAGTTTTATAAGATTTTATTTTTTTATAATTTGTTTAAAAAACAAAAATATTAACAAAATTTAAAAACAACTTTTATTTATTTATAATAGTTAATAAAAGTTTTAATATTTATAACAGTAGCATAATTAAATAAAAAACTATAAAACTTTTTTTTAATATTTATAGTTATAAAAAAAAGCTTACGTTTAATATTATTAATACGTATAGTTTTAATACAATTTTAAAAATACCTTAGTTAAAAAAAAGCAATCTTAAAGTAAATTAAAGCATTGGCTAGCTTTAATAAAATATGCTAAAAAGAAATTTAGCTTTTAATAAGCTAAAAAAGGCGTTAAATAAAATTAAAAAAAAAAGCATAACAATATGTTTAGTAGTTAAAAAACTAAAAGCAAAACAAAAAAATAATATATTAAAAAAATATATAAAGTTTGCTAACTTGTTTAAACAACTAAAAAAAATAAAATTATTAAAATATAATAAATAAAATTATTATATACTTTTAAAAAAAAGATAACATTTAAAACATTTTTTAATATATAAAATAAATTAAGATTAATTATAAAAGCTAAATTGATATTTAAAAAAGAATTTAAAAAAAAGATTTATTTAACTATTATAATTTTTAGCAAAGTATTTAATACTATAAATATTAAAAAAAGCAAAAAAAAAATAAAGAATTAAAATAAAAATTAATAGTTAATTATTGTTATAAAAACTTTATAATATAAAAATTTGCAAAACTAATACTATAAATTAATAATTTAAAAAATTAACTTTATAAAACAAAATAGTTTATAGCGTTAAATTTATTAAACGCTTATTATTAAATACAAATAACAAAAAAAAAAAAATAAAAAACAGCATTTAAAACATTTTATAAATTATATAAGTATTAGGTAATATTATTTAAGCTTATTAATATATTAGCAAGTTTTTAAAAAATAATTATAAATATGTTATAAAACTATTTAAATTAAATTATAATAGTTTATTTAAATAATATTTTAATTTATTTAAAAACTTTAAAAAAACATAAAAAATATATTAAAAAGATATTTAAAGCATTATAAAATGCTAAACTAAAAATTTATTTAAATAAAAGCAAGTTTTATATATAAAAAATAAACTTTTTAAAATTTATTATAATTTTAAACAAAATAAAAATTTAAAAATTTAAAATTAAAGCAATAAAAAAATAGCTTATATTAAACAGCATTAAAAATATAAAATTGTTTATAAAATTTATTAATTATATACAACTTTTAGTTGTAAAATTTAAAAAATATGCAGCATTATTTATAAACATTATAAAAAAAAACATAGTGTTTAAATAAAAAGCAGAAAAACAAAAAGCGTTTAAACAAATTAAAAAAGCAATTTTTATAAAACTAATAATATAGTTATTAAACTTAAATAAAAAATTTAAAGTTAAAATTAACGTATATAATATAGCAATAAATAAACAATTAAAACAATAAAATAAAAACAAAAAGCTATATTTAATAACATTTTTTTTTAAAAAATTTTTAAAACTAGTTATAAACTATTTAATATTAAATAAAAAGCTTATAGCTATAGTTTAAACATTTAAAAAATAAAAACATTATTTAAATAAAACTTTAATATTAATTAAAGTTTATTTAAATTATAAAAACTTAATTTTGTTTATAATAACTAAAGTTTTAAACAAATAACAAGTTAAATAAGCAAAGTTTTTATTATAATTTAACTTTAAAATTATTTATATTAAAAGCAAAAAAAATTTAAAAGCAAACATTTTAAGCTAAAAAAATAAA
This sequence comes from Xylaria digitata, assembly GCA_022495195.1. NCBI lineage: Eukaryota > Fungi > Ascomycota > Sordariomycetes > Xylariales > Xylariaceae > Xylaria > Xylaria digitata. The sequence goes on from MU377109.1 coordinate 95,699, forward strand.
TATAAAACAAAAATAGTAATACTTAATAGTTTATAAAAAAAATTTGTTTAGCATTTTTATAAAACATTGTTATATAAATATTAAAGATTTTATAAAACTTATAAAAAATTTAAATATAATTTTATAATATAAAATTAAAATTAGATATTTAAAACAGTATGCAAAAAATACAACTTTTATAAAAAAGTAAAAGCAGCAAAATATAAGCTTTATAAACTACTACAGCTTATTAAATTATTTAATAAAGCATAAAAAGTTATATTATTTAATTTTATTATTAAGCTATTAAAATTAAAAAAATTAATAACAAAAGTTAAATATAATTTAATTTTAGTTATTATAAACAAACTTATAAAATATAAGCATTTTATACTATATAAAAAAGCAAATATAACAAAAAAATTTGCGTATATAATATTATAATATGTTTTTAATAAACATAGCATTTTAAAAAAAGTTATTATAAATAAAAACATTATTATAGCTTTTAAATATTAGTAATTATTAATAAAAGCTTTAAAAATTAAACATTAATTATTTATAGCTTATTATTTATAAATAAATAAACAAACTAAAAAATTAAACTAAACGTTAAAACAATATTTATAATATTATTTTAATAAATAATAAAATAACTAAATTAAATTATTATTTTTAGCAAAATTTATATATAATAGTTTAAGCAACAAAAATATAAAAATGTTATTATTTAAAATAAACTATAAATTTAATTTAAAAAACAGTTAAACATAAATTTTAAAAGTAATAGCATTAATAGCAAAAAAACAAACAAACAAGCTTATTAAAATATAACAAAGACTTAAAAACAATTTAGCATTTATTTAATAACATATAAAAGCATATTATAATAAATTAAAATTATTAAAGCTAACTTTAAAAAAAAAGAATAAAATATATTTTTTAAAAAAAAACATTAAAATTAAACAATTTAGCAACAAACTAAATTTTAAACAAATTAAACTATTTAAAATTAAAAAAGTTATTTTAAAAACTAATTATTAATTATTATTATTTTATAAAATAAAAATATATTTAATTTTTTATATTTTATTATTAAAAAAAGCATTAAATAATATTATGTTAAAAACGTTTATTAAAATAAAAAAAAACTAAATAAAATACAAAATAAAAAAAATATTAAACTTATGTTAAAAAAAACGTATAATAAAATATTTAGTTAAATAAACAAAATATTTATATATAAAAAATATTTAAAAACTTAAAAAGCATTTGCAGCATATAATATAAGCAGTTATATTATTTTATTAATAATATTTTAATTAATTAAAGCTAAAAAAGCAAAATCAATTTTTTAAACAAAAAAAAAGTTAAATATATTTTAGTTAAAAATAAACAAAACGGCTATAAAAACAAAAGTTTTATTAACTTAACAACTTTTTTTTTTACGTTTATATTTTTTAAAAAACTTAAACTTTTTTAAATTTATAATACTATAAGCTATAGCTTTTATTATTTTATTATACTATATTTTCTTTTGTTTATAAAAGCAATATATATAAGCAAGCGTTAATTTAACAGCTTTTTTAAAAACTTTTAGTTTTTTTTTTAATAATTTATATTGCGCAGCAATTTTATTAAGCTGTTTAGCAAACAAACTTTTAATATTATATTAAAAGCAAATATTATAAATGCAAACAAAATAATAACTTAATTTAAATTTAGTAAATAAGCATTTAAATCTATGTTGTTAACAATAAAAGCATAAAAAAAATATAGTAACTAAAGCATAAAAAATAACAGCAAAAAAAAAGAAATTACGTTTTACAAATTTTTTATTAAATAATAATTTTTTATAACGTTTTTTTATACGATTAGCTATAATAAAAAATAAAGCAAAAAAAAAAATTATATAAAAAGTACAAACATTTATTATTTATTATTAAAAACAATAATCTTAAAAAAAAAAAAAAATAATGTTATAAACTAACAAAAAAACAGTTTAAAAAAAAAATTTAGCGCAGTTATAAACCAAATAAAAAGCTAAACTAAAAAACAAGCTATAGCTAATTATAAGCGCAAAGGTTACATAATAAATAATTAAAATAGGTTTTTATTTATTGCTATTTAAAAAATATGTAAAAAAAAAAAATACTATAAAAACATAAAGAGTTTCCTTTATAATTAGCATTAACGTTACTTATAAGTTAATAATGTACCACAAGTTAATAACGCACTTTTTACTAACTTTTTATTTTTTTACTTTATTTATATATTATTTTATAATAATATAATAGTTTAAAAATTTAAAAAAGCTGATTTATAGCTAGCAATTTAAGCTAAAAAACGTAACTTTAAACTTTTTTTTTACAAGCTTGCTCGTATTTACAACGTTTTCAACTGTATATTAAAGCAAAAAATTAACAACAACGCGCCTTACTACGTTATAAATATTATAAAGCAAAATTTAACAATATTTAAAAAAAAAATTATTGTTAAACATATTTTTAAGCTAAATATATAAGCGTTTCTGCTTTAGCTTCGTTATATTTAAAAAATAGCTAATATTTTTTAACGCAAACATAACGCGTTAAAAGTTAGTGTTAACTAAGCTTTAAACTTTATATAATAATAACTTAACTTTTAAACGCGTTATAATTGCTAAATTAATTATTAACAAGCTTTTAACAAAAATTTTATAAGTTATTACAAATAGTTTAGCTTTATAAAACATATAATTAATAAATACAGTATATAAATTAAAAATATTTATAATTTTAATAAAACAAAGTTTTTAATAAGCAAAATAATTATTAAAATAATTGTTATAAGCTTTAAAAAACGTAAGCGCTTTTAATAAGCTAAACTTAAAAGTAAAAAATAAGTTATTACAAACTAAGCTATTAATTTTTAAAGTTAAACAGTGCTGCTATATATTATTTTTTTAAACAAAGTTTATTTTGCGTTTTAATATTATAATATTATTTTATTATTAAACTAAATTATAAACTTTTTAAATAACAGCTAAACTAATAATAATATAAGCATTAACTAAACAAAACACTTTAATAATTATATTTAAAGCTAATTTAAAAATAATTATTGCTTTTTAATTCTAAATAGTTATAAAAACTATTATTTAATGCAATTTAAAAAATATTGCCGGTTTAACAACATTATTATGCTTTATATGCTTGCTTATTTGTTATATAAGCTTTAGCTTTTCGATTTAATTCTTTTTAATATTTTAAAACAACGTTATAATAAATATATTAAAAGTTTAATGCAACACTATTAAACTTATATTAAAAAGCAAAACTTTTTTATAAGCTTTACATATATATTTATATATATATTTATTAAACAAAACATTTAATTAAGTTTTAAAGCAGCTAAAATTATACTTTTAAATGCAAATAAAGTTATATTTGCGTTAAATATTCGAAAAACAAATAAAATACTTTTTTTAAACTTTAAACTACTATTTTAATTTTAAATTTTAAAAACGTTTATTATTACACTAAAAATTAAACAGTAATTAACTTTTATTAAAACTAAAATTAAAAATCATTTTTTAAGCTTGCTAACTAAAATTTTAAATTTTATTAACTTAATTGCAAAAGCTATACAAAAATTAATGCATAAAAATGCCCTTTTGCAACAAAAAAACAAAAAGCTTTATAAAACTAACTATATTTTAAACAAACGTTGCAAAACTAAAAACAAACAACTACAAAATAAAAAACTTTTTATTATAACTAACGCTTAAGTTTTACAAAAATCTAAAAACAATAAAGTATTTAAATCGGATAATAAAGCTAAAAGTAATTGTTTAACAAAAAAAATATAAACAAGTTAACAACGCTGTAACATTTGTAATAAACCCAAATATAATACGCAAACTTGTTAAATAAAAGTAAAAACATCTAATAAAAAAGATTATAATTAATTTAATTAATTTGCATATGTTATAGTTAAGTTATTTAAGTTGGCGCATAAAAAGTGCTAAAAAGTGCGTTATTAACTTGTGGTGCGTTACTAACTTGTAAGTAACGTTAATCTTTCTTTATTTTACTGTTTAATTTAAGCTATAGTTAAATCTTTAAAATTCACTATAAAAAAGTTAATCTTTTAACGATTACCTGTTTACACTTTGCACAATACCCTTTATAACACTTCTTACCGCATGTTACTCCCCTTTAGTTATACGGACTAAGCGACAACTTATACCTATAGGTGAACCAACCTATGTAAAAGGCTCACATGTACCAGAAATAAAACCCAATTGTTACATAGCTTAAATAAACAAATAGCTTACGTTTTTGCACTTTTATACGTAAAACTATAATAACTTAATTAAAACAAAAAAAATTAATTTTAACTAATTAAAATTGCTTTTACTAAATATTTTTGCTTTGTTTTAATATGTATAAACATTATATTTTAGTTTGCTTTATATTTTATAACGCTATATTTATATAACACTTTTTTTTAGTATAATAATTATTTAACTACATTTTTTAATTTATTTGTTTTTTTTATATAATAAATAACTTTTTAGCTTAAATACGTTTGTTTTTTATATAGCAATTATAACATATAAACTATTATTAAACTGTTATATTAATAAAAAACGCACAGGTTACAACTTATAAAATAATAATTGTAATACTATTTTAAGCTTTTTTATTTTTGCTGTTAAGCGTTTACTAAATATAAAACTTTATTTTTTGTTATAATAAACAAAACATAAAAATATTCCTTTTTTTTTTTTAGTTAATACGCAATTATTAAAAATAAATATAATTAACATAGTTTATAAACAAGTTGTTTATTTAAGCAAGTTATTTACTTTTTACTACTTTTATATTTTTAATTATTAATAATTTTATAATTAATTAAAATTTTATTAAACATTAATTAAATTTTAAATTTATATTTTTTTTATAAGTTTTTAAATTATAATTAACGTTGCTATATTATTTATATTATTGTTAGCATAACGCATTTAGTTTACCATTATTATAATTTTTTAGCTTTTTTACTTATATTAATTTTTATGCTTTTTTTTAAGCAATATAATTTAGTACATTTTTTATAATAAAGTTTTTTTTATTTTGTAAACGTTTTTTTTTTGCTTTTTTAACGTTTGTTAAAAGCTTTATTTGTTTTATAAAAAGTTTAAATCTTTTTATTTATAAAAATAAGTTAATATGTTAACATTTAATTTGTTTTTAATAGCTAATTAATAGCAGTATTAATTTTAGTTAAAAAGCCTTTTTAATGTTTAAAAATTTGCTTTTTTATAAAATTTAATTATATAATTGTTTTAATTAAAATTTTTAGCGTTTAAAAACCTTAAAGTATAAAAAAATTAAAAGCTTTTAAAATTAATAACAACGTTTTTATTTGCATATTTAGCTTTAAAATTATTGTTTAAAAGTTATATAATATTAACTTTAACTTTTTAAAGCTTTTTAAAATATTTAATTTTATAAAAGCTGTTTAAAATGCTTTTTTAAACGCAATAAAAAATTTAGTTTTAATAATATAGTTAATATATAACTTAATAAATTTTAATATTTAATAGCTGTACGCTTTTTTTAATATATTATAAACTTTAATATTAAATAGCTAAAATATAGCTTTTATGCTAGTTTAATACTAACAAATAATATTTGTTTATTAATAATAACATAATATATATATTAAAATGTTTTACTTATTTTAATACAATTTTATTGCTAATTTATTTATTAAAATTAGTTATAAGCATTTAATTGTATAAAAAGTTAATATTTTTATATTATTATTAAAAATAATAAACTTTTTAAAAAATAATAAGCAGCAAAATAAATTTTTTAGCTAAATTAATATAATTAACTGTTATTGCTTATTTTTTATTATTAAGCTATATTATTTTACGTTTTTTATATTAATTAACATATATAACTATTATAATTAAAAAAATAATGTTTATTATAAACTTAGTTTTATTAAAGTTTTATGTATATAAAACGTTTAAATTATACGTTTATTGTTTTAAAATCTTTATATAAAGCTTTTTAAAAATTATATTTATATATATAATACTATTTAAGCTTTAAATAGCGTTTAATAAAGTTGTTTGCTTAAAGCTTGCTAATAACAATAATATTATACAACTTTTAAAAAAGATTAACTATATTTTTAATATTATAAAAGCTAAAAACATATTTTTAGTTATTTAAATTAATAATATATTTAAAAAGCACATTTTTTTTTAATTAAATTAAAAACATGTAAATTAGCGCGTGCTTTAGCTTTAACAATTTGTTTGTTTATTTTGTTATATAATGTTATATAAAAAATGTTAAATAAGCTTTATATAATATTGTACGTTAAACATACGCATAAAATAAAATACAATTTATTGTACTATATTTATTTATATTTTTATATAAAAAAAAAAAGCTTTATACAAAGCAGAGTTTTTACCTTAGGTAAAAACTTTTGCTAGCGTACAAGCTAATACAATAAAGAGAATTAAGTGCGCACGTAGTAATAACCTTGTACGTAACAATAACTTTGTACATGCTTATACGTACGGTTGCAACTAACACCAGTTATTTCAACAAAAAATATTATAAATTTTGCAAGCGCGTTAAACTAAATTTTTTTTAAATAATTAAATAGTTTAAAAAGCTAAAACAATTTTTGCTTTTTAATTTAATTTTAATATTAAATTGTTAAAATATTATTATGTAACAAAATAATAATATATATGTTAAATAAAAAAATAAGTAACTTGTTTAAATAAACAATTTGCTTATAAATTATATTATTTAATATAATTATATATTATTTTAAAAAACTTTTTTAATATTTATTATGAATTTAAAAAAATTTATAAAATTATAATTATATATAATATTAAAAAGTACGCTATTAAAAAACCTAATTATTAACATATTAATTTAGTTAATTAAAAAAAAAAAAAAAAACAAAAAAAAACAAAAGCTTTTTTAAACGCTTTTAAATTTAAAAAAAAACAAATAATATTTATACTAAAAACTATAATTAAAAATAACTAAAATAAAATTCAGTATTTTTATTAGCTAATTAAGCAGTTATAAGCATTAAAAGCAGCGTTTTTAATAGCATTAGTTTTAAACTTGTAAATATAGCTATATAAAAAACGTTTAAGCTTATTAGCTATTTAATTAATATAGCTAGCAAAAATTATAAAAAAAAAAAATTTAAAAAGCAAACTTAAATAAGTTTGCAAACAACAAAAACTTTTTTAATAATTAGCTTAAAAAACTAGTTAACAAGTTAAAAAAAGATTTTATTACTTTTTATATTAAACAAAACTATATACGCTATATAATGTTTTTATTAAAAAAAAACGCTAAAAAATTTGTTAAAACTTAATTTTGTTTTATTAAGCGTTTATTTAATAAATTTGCTAAATTAGTTTAAATTTTAAAAACAGCTTATTATAATTTAAATTAAGCTGCTTTAATTTATAAAAAATTAAAAACGTTTTGTTTTAAACTTAGCAAAAATAATAATATTTATTAATTTGTTTTTTAGTTTAACAGCTTTGTTTAAAAGTTTAAGCTGCTTAAAAACAAATAATTTTAAATTTTTTAAAATTATATTAATATAAATTTAAACAATAAAATTTTTAAAGCTAATATTAACTTAAATATAATTTATAAACATTTTTATAATAAAGTAGCTAAAGCTATATTTAATTATAAACATGCTTTTTAATAACGCTAAAAAATTAGCGTTAA